>JANZXV010000001.1:9564364-9574932 GCA_027576455.1 Erythroxylum roigii | reverse complement strand
TTTCTTAATTTCAACAATTTCCAACAATTTCATTTATAACATTTTCCAACAATTTCAATTCAACCATTACAAAACATACATAAACAAATTCCATTTCCAACATTTTCCATTCCCAATAATTTTCAACAATTCCATTTTCAACAATTTTGAACAATTTCAATTCAAAACTTCAAAAATCACAAAACATACATAAGCAATTTCCATTTTCAAATACAACAATTTCATTTCCAACAACCAACAATTTCATTTCCAACAACCAACAATTTCAATAATCACAAATTCACAATTCACAAAATAATGAAATATATATAAATAATTTCAACATTTCAACATTTCTAACAATTTTCATTTCTTAATTTCAACAATTTCATTTATAACATTTTCCAACAATTTTAATACAACCATTACAAAATATATATAAACAATTTTCATTTCCAACAATTTCCATTTCCAATAATTTTCAACAATTCCATTTTCAAAAATTTTGAACAATTTCAATTCAAAATTTCAAACATCACAAAACGTATATAAACAATTTCTATTTCCAACAATTTTCTTTCCAACAACTAACAATTTCATTTCCAGCAACCAACAATTTCGACCATCACAAATTCATTTCCAATAATTTCGATTCAACAATTACAAAACATACATAAACAACTTTCATTTCCAATAATTTCCAACAATTTTCATCACAAAACATACCAATAATTTCCAACAATTTTCATCACAAAACATACACAAATAACCAAACACAATGAATTTATTTTTCAGCATATATAAACAATTTTCATTTTCAATAATTTCCAACAAATTTTATTCTACTAATTTTCAACAATTTTCATCAAAAAACATATCAATAATTTCCAACAATTTCCATAACAAAACATACACAAATAACCAATACAATGAATTTATTTTCCAAATTTAAGAGCAAAAAATACGCCCAAAAAATAAAAAATCTATTTTAGTTTTTTAGATCTGGCGTTGGGAGGGCAGCGGTGGATTGTTGGGTGGTGTCGGGCTATTGTTGGGGGTGCGGTGATAGTTGTTGGACAGTCGGAGAGTTACTGGCCATGACGGTGAAGAAGAGAGAGAGTGAGAGAGTGAGAGTGTGAGAGAGAAACTAATGAGAAGAATCACAAGGAGAACATGGGTGTGGTGTGGGAGGGAGGGGGTGAGTGAGAGAGTGATTTTTTGAATAAAAGAGAGAGAGAGAGAGAGAAAATGAAAGGGAGAAAAAAATGAAAAAAATGCGGGTAAATGTTGGAGGAAGGGGTTTATTGGCCGGTGTTTGGCTGGTATTTTAAATGCAAGCTAGTACCAGAACATTACTTTTTGAATCATTTACCGGCCGATATTCTAGGCTGGTACCAGAACATTACTTTTTGTATCGTTTACTAGCCGGTACGGTATGAAAAAAACTGTGCTCTACACATTAACTTTGAACTTAAATAAATTAACATTTTAAAAGCAAAATCAAAAATTGAGAAGTTTAAGGTTTAAAGATTTAATAGCATTAGAATGTTATAAACTCGATATATAATAAAAATAGAACAAAATTAAAGAATTAAAAATAGAATTAAAAAAGGAAATTATCTTTGTCCATTGAAGAATTAAAGTTTTATGAAATTAAAACTAATCAATTTATTTCATTTATAAAATTTGTTAATTTATAAAAATAAACAATTAATTAATAAACAAACCAGTTTTTAATAACAAGAATTATTAAGATAAATTAAACTACAAAATTTAGTCGATTTAAGATTTTTACAATTGCATCAGTCGAATTAGTTCGAATTTTCAATCATTGGAACAAACTATTTCTTAATTTGATATTTCAAGATAAAATATCAATTCTAACTATTTATTCCTTTTCATTTTAGAATAATTATTAAAGTATTAATTTAGCATTTTTTATCAATTGTGTGACGAAGGTTCACATTACTATCAATTTAAGTTAAATTATTTTAAATTATTTGTATTATTAAAAATATTAAATATATTTCAACTTTTTATTATATAATGTTCTATATTACTACTTATAAAAAAATGTATAAATGTATAGGTTAATGACATAACTTACTTGTGTTGAGTCTCTCTAAGAAATTTAATATTTATAATTTTATCTTGAAAAATTATATATGTATTAATAATAATATAATACTTTATAGATAAAAATTTGAACATATATACTAAAGAAAATATTTCAATCCTAATATAAAGGTTGGAATTTTAAATTTTAAAGATATATGTCCAAATATTGCTATTTTTTCCAAAAAAAAGCTAAATAAAAACTTAAAAGAGGCAATGTACAAAATTGGATAACTAATTACAACATCAAGGTCTATTGCTTAATAAACAAACATATTAGGACTTGAAGTGGTCTAGATAGCCACTTCGGCATGAAGCTCTATTTTAAGGGTTTAAATCCCTTACAAACAATATATTATAGTGAGGTTTAGATCAGCTATAGGCTTCAGTGGCTGTTACAAGACAATTTAATCTTCTCGCAAATTATTTGTTCCTCTATAAAGTTGATAGACCATAAGTACGATACTTTGCCATAATGGGCAGTTGAAGTCAAGAGCTCCAACTAAGCAAAGTTGACTTGGGCAAAGGTGTAAAGAACAGATGGGTTGTTTACTTTCTTTTCTACAACTGGACCTACTAAGGTATTTGAGATTTTTAAGCTTTTGCAGTAATTCATTCTTGTTTTTAGTTATCCCTTAGAAAGCTCTTATATTCCTTTCTTTACATAGCATGGCGATTGCGTTTCCCACATAATTTGAAGGCTATGCAATCTCTTTTGTTAGGCATATAAATTCTACTTGACTACTTAATAAGATCAAGCCGTAAAGAAGGCGGCAGAGGGGAGTTACTTAAATGTTTCAGTCTCCTCTTAAATGTAGTTAGAGTAGTCACGTTCAAAAACAGGTGTTTGATGTTTTCGTCTAATAGATTACATCTAGCGAAAACATTCAAGAACCTACCAATTCTATCCTTACAAGAAGTTTACTTTTAAAGGCAAGCTGTAAGGCACCATGCCAAGTTGTACCAATTTACTTTATGGGAGTGGTTTTTGGTGCAACCTCGGTCATGGTCCTTTGTCAGAGATATGAAACTAAAAATAAGTTATTAATGTCATAGGAACTAATAACAAAATCAAAAGTTAAGAAGTTCAAAGAAGCTCTTCAATTTTACATGGGCCGAATTGTAGATGGCATGAAAACTCAAGAGACAACAGGAGTCAATGACATCATAATTAATCAAGTTAGGCAGGATGTGTAACAAGACTTTCATTCTTGTTTGATTAATTATTTTACGTTAGAAGCATAATTTTCGGCACCTCACTACTCGTGTCTTGGGATTGTTTAAATCTTTTAAGTTTAATGGGTTGCATTTTAGAAATAGGGTTAATTGCCATAAAAATCCCAAACTTTTGTCAAAATTTTAATTATAGCCCGAACTTTAAAATGTAGCAATAAAATACTCAAACTTTCAATTTTTTTCAATTCTAGCCAAAACTTCAAAAAGTGGCAATAAAATATTCAAACTTTCAATTTTCTTCAATTCTAGCCTAACGGTATATGTTCTCCCGATACCCTTAGCCATTTATTTTATATCTGTTCTTCTGGCGCTCCAAACTACTCTTGCATTACAACGTACTGAATTAGTAAGGTCGTTGGGGCAGTGTAATCTGATTTAGATCATTTTTAATCTTAAAGGAAACACTGACATCGGGCTAGAATTAAAAAAATTAAAAGTTTGAGCATTTTATTACTATTTTTTAAAGTTCGGGCTATAATTGAAAATTTGACAAAAGTTTGGATTTTTTAAATGTAATTAATCCTTAGAAATATTAGTTTGAGCTTTAATTATTTTGGTGAAAAGCCCATGTTTAAAGGTCTTTTACGTAATTAGGGTTTGTTTCTTTTCAAGAGGTATAAATACATCATAATAAACATTGTTTAGGGATAAATTGGTTGAATAACGAATTCTATAAAGGAGGATTTCTTGTCTTCTTCTATTGCATCAATAATATAATTCTTATCAAGGCAAATTTCTATTCTTGTTTTCAACTCAACCTTATTATATGTGTTTCTTTTCATATAATTGATTAGGAGTTCATTAGGGTTAGAGATTTCATTTTGTTCATGTTCTCTCCAAAGTGTATGTTTAAGGAATTTCGAGTCTTTTAGCCTTGAGGTTTCACATCATTTGGTATCAGAGCTTGGATTAGCATAAATTATTATTTATCTTATGTTTATGTGTTGTTATTACTGTTATTTTCTATTATTGTTGATCTTATTATTGTGTTTTTCTTAAAAAAATAAAACAAAAAATTAGTAGCTAGAAAAGAAGAAAACGTTGCTATCTTAAAAAAAAGGTTAAAAAAGTCAAAAAAGATAAAAAAAAATTAAAAAAGGGATGAGGTGTCGGCATTAAAGACTTTAATAAAAACGTTAGCTAGTGTTTAGAAAATTAATTAAAAAATCAATTGCAAAAAACAAGTATCTTTGAAGTTGGTGTGATTTAGGATTTTCTTTGGTGGCTTTTTATTTTGTTTAGTGTCTTTACATCTTTACATTCAAGTTGATATTTCCTCCAGGGGAATTTCAATTCCTACATTTATGCATTAGTTTCGTCATTTTCTTTCATTCTAAGTTCCTATTTTTTTATCTCTTAGTGGTTTTTTTGTTTCTATTTACACCATAATTAACAAATTAATTTTTTTTAATTTAAATTTTATATTCTTTTAGGCATCATACATCCTTTCCTTTTGTGTGCCCATGTTCCCTTCATTCATTTCGGTATACTTGCTTTTAGATTTGTGTTCATCATCTTTCTTAGGTATTTTCATTGCAATCCTAAATTTTAATTTGTTGTTTGTGTATTACCTTAACTAAAAATTGAGTTCTGAAGTGCAATTGAAGACAACTAGTTTGAGTGAAAAAAAACTTGAGTGTGTAAGCTTAAAAGAAGGTAAAAGACAATTTTTAAGTGAAACACGAGTGGAGTGTCATCTTTTGAGTGAAACACATAAGGGAGTGACTTGTGAGGTTATCTTTTATTGCTAAGCATTTTTCTTGTAGCTTTTTTTTATAAGAATGGCCAATGTAAGGGATGGAAGGGAAACATTACATGAGAAGGACGACAATATGCCTGATTTGAAAGTGATGTATAACGCATTCATGAATGACTTTAAGAAGTTATCTACGAGGATGGATGAGATGGATGAGAGAATTAATGAAACCAACAGACTCCAAATCGTAGTAGATCAATTAGCAGTCATAGGAATCAAGAGGACGAATTGGAAAGAATGTATGACGAGTATGAAGAAGAAGTGCAATCTGTGAAGGGTAGAGTAAGGAGGGAAGAAGAAATGGAAAGAAAAGACGGCAACTTTAATGTCATCAAGATGAAAATTCTATCCTTCAAAGGTAGGAATGATGCTAAAGTCTATTTGGAATGGGAAAGAAAGGTGGATATGATTTTTTTTTGTCATAACTATTCTAAAGATAAGAAAGTGATATTGGTAGCAGTGAAATTATCTGATTATGCATTTGGTAAAGAATGGGAGGAAGAATAAAGAACCACCTATATCCACTTGGAAAGAGATGAAAAGAGTGATGAAAAAGAGGTTTGTACCACCTTATTACTATAGAGAGTTGCACCAGTAGTTACATAGGCTCATACAAGGAACTAGATCAATAAAAGATTATCACAAGAAGATGGAGATACTATTGATTAAAGTTAACATATAAGATGAGGAAGAGGTGACAATGACTCGGTTCATAGGTGGATTGAATAGGAAAATTGCTAATGTGGTTGAATTGCAACATTATGTGGAGATGGAGGACTTAGTGAACATTGCCATGAAAGTGGAAAGATAATCAAAACAAAGAAAGGCAGCCAAGTCTTTCTCAAATTTCAATAGCAAATGGAATCTAAAATGGAGCAAAAATGAAGACAAGATGAGGAAGAACTATTCGGATTCCAAAGAGAGGCAATGAGTTAAACAAAGGCAAGGAGAAGAGTACTTTAATTCAAAAAGGTAATACTAATCCACCCTCTAAACCTTCTAAACATAGGGATATTAAGTGGTTTAAATATCAAGGGAGTGGTCATTATGCATTTGATTGTCCTACTAGGAAGACTATGTTTATTAAGAGTGGTGAGATTATTTCTGAGTCTGATGATGGTAATAAGTCTGATGGTAGTGATTTGAGTATGCCACCTTTAAAAGAATATTCGGATGTTGATGAGAATGTTAAGTATGATGTGAAGGGTGAATCTTTAGTTGTTAGACGTGCATTGAACTTGAATGTGAAGGAAGATAGCCTAAAACAAAGGGAGAACATATTTCACACGAGATGCGTAGTAGGTGGGAAATCTTGTAGCATGATTATAGATGGGGGTAGTTGCACTAATGTGGTTAGTAATACTTTGGTTGAGAAGTTGAGGTTGAATTGTGATAAAAATCCTAATCCATATAGACTACAATGGTTAAATGAAAGTGGTGAAGTTACAGTTACTAATTAAGTTGTTGTTGCATTCTCTATTGGTAGATATGCGGATGAAGTTGTGTGTGATGTCGTGCTTATGCAAGTTGGTCATATATTGTTGGGTAGGCCATGACAATTTGATAGGCGTGTCATGCATGATGGGTACATGAATATGTATTCTTTTATATATAATGGGCGAAAAGTTTCCCTTGCTCCTTTATCACCCAAATAAATGTACCTTGAACAATTGAAAATTCAACAATCATCAAGTAAGAATTCAGGTAGTAAGGTGAAAAAGAAAGAGAAGACAAAAGAAGCATGAGAGAAAAGAATAAAATTAAAGGCCCAATCGTTAGCGACTGCGCAGGTGAGGAAAAGAAAGTGGGATGTGTAAGAGAGAAGAAGCTAGTGAGTGAAAAGAAATAAAAGAACTACAAAAGTGAGCAAAGAAAAATTAAGAGGAGTGAAAAAGTTAAGACACAATCATGTTTTTATGCAAAAGAGAGAGAGAATTAAAGAGTGCACACTTAGGCAAGAGAGCTTTAATTTTGATTTGGTTTAAAGAAACTTTGTTTACTAACATTGACCTTGACCCAAAATTTCCTAATGTGTTTGTGACTTTGTTGTAGGATTATAATAATGTTTTTCCTAAAGAGGTACCCCATAGGTTTGATAGGGATTGAGCACTAGATTGACTTAGTACCAAGAGCTAAAATTTCTAATCATTTAGCTTGACAAAGGAAGCTAGAGGAGACAAAGCAATTACAAAGGCAAGTGGATGAATTGCTTAAGAAGGGGTATGTGAGAGAGAGCATGAGTCATTGAGTTTTGCCAGTTCTTTTAGTACCAAAGAAAGATGAAATTTGGAGGATGTGTATGGACTGTAGAGCAGTCAACAAGATCATTGTAAAGTATCGTCATCTAATTCCTAGATTAGATGATATGCTAGATGAGTTGCATGGTGTTTTCATATTCACTAAAGTTGATTTAAAAAGTGACTATCATCAGATTAGGATGAAAGAATGTGATGAATAGAAAACTATGTTTAAGACCAAATATGGATTGTATGAGTGGTTGGTTATGCATTTTTGGCTTATCTAATGCACCTAGTACCTTCTTGCGCTTAATGAGTCATGTTTAGTGTGAGTTCCTTGGTAAATTTGTAGTTGTTTACTTTGATCACATATTGATTTACAGTAAGATTTTAAATGAACATGTTAAGCATGTTAAGATTATTTTGGATGTGCTTAGGAAAGAGAAGTTGTATGCAAACCTTAAGGAGTGTTCTTTTTGCATAGATAAAGTTGTCTTCTTAGGATTTGTGGTGAGTTTTAAGGGAATTGAGGTTGACTTTGACAAGTTGAAAGCTATTCAAGAATGGCCGACGCCTATGTCAATTAGTGAGGTTAAGAGTTTCCATAACTTAATAGGTTTTTAAAGGTGATTTGTTAAATATTTCTATACTATTGCCGCTCCATTAAATGAAATCATTAAAAAGAATGTTGGTTTTAGATGGGAGAAAGAACTGAAAAATGCATTTAATACTTTAAAGGAAAAGTTATGTACTACACCTGTTTTATGTTTGCATGAATTTTCCAAGACTTTTGAATTGAAAGTGATTCTTCTGGGATTGGTATAGGGGTTGTTTTTATTAAGAAGAATCGTCCTATGGTGCATTTCAGTGAGAAGCTGAGTGGATCAATTTTGAACTACTCCACTTATGATAAAGAGCTTTATGCCTTGTGAGAGCTCTTGAAGTTTGGGAACATTACTTGCTACCTAAAGAAATCGTGATACATAGTGATCGTCAATCTCTCAAGTACCTGAAGGGGCAAGGGAAATTGAGTGAAAGGCATGCAAGTTGGGTGAAGTATCTTGAAACATTTATGAATGTGATTAAATACAAGGTAAGGAAAATGTTGTGGCTAATTATCGAGAAGGTAGGCTTTGATTTCTATGTTTACTTCTAAGTTACTTGAATTTGAGCATTTGAAAAAGTTATATATGGAAGATGTTGATCTTGCTAATGTATATCAAGCTTATGAACATGTTGCGTTTGAAAAGTTCTATAAGAATGAAGGATATCTTTTTAGGGGTAAACAACTTTGCATTTCTGCATGTTCTATTAGAGAGTTGCTTATTAAAGAATCACATTGTGGAGGGTTAATGGGGCATTTTGGTGCGCAAGAGACCTTAGATATGCTTGGCGAACATTTTTATTGGCCAAATATGAGAAAATATACGAAAAGAGTTTGTGCTAAGTGATGTGAACAAGATAAGTCTAAGTCAATGCCTTACGATTTGTATACACCTTTACATGGTACCTAGTGAACTTTGGACTAATTTGTCTATAGACTTTGTATTGGGTTTACCTAGGACTAAGAAAGGTAAAGATAACATATTTGTTGTTGTGGACAGATTTAGTAAAATGCCTTATTTCATTGCTTGCCAGAAAATAAATGATGCAATAAGCATTGCTGATCTTTTCTTTAGGGAAGTGATTCGACTTTATGGTGTGTCAAGGACCATTGTTTCAGATAGGGATGTCAAGTTTCTAAGTCATTTTTGGAGACTTTTTTGGGGAAAGTTAGGTACTAAACTTTTATTTTTTACTACATGTCATTCACAAAATGATGGACAAACTGAGGCAGTTAATAAGACTTTAGGAACCATGTTGCGTGTAATTGTTAGGAAGAACTTGAAAACTTGGGAAGATTATTTTTCATTCATTGAGTTTGCATATAATCGTTCTATACATTCTTCTACAAGTTATTCTTCATTTGAACTTGTGTATGGTTTTAATCCATTAACTGTGTTGGATTTTATGCTTTTACCTTCGACTGAGATTGTTAGTTTAGATGGCAAGAAGAAAGGCTGACTTGGTTAAAACAATACATGAGAAAGCATGTGCACAGATTGAGAAAAAGAATCACATATATGCACAAAAAGAAAATAAAGGTAGAAAGCAAGTTCTCTTCAAACCAGGTAACTGGGTTTAGGTGCATATGTGAAAAAGAAATATTTTCACAGCAAAGGAAGTCAAAATTTTATGTAAGGAGTGATAGACCATTCCAAGTGTTGGAACACATCAATGACAATGCATACAAGATATACTTGCACAGTGAGTATAATGTTAGTGCTACTTTTAATGTTTCTGACTTATCTCTTTTTGACTTTGATTCAGATTCGAGGACGAATCCTTTTAAAGAGAAAGGGGATGATGCGAGTACGACTATAGTACTTTGTAAGAGATATGGAACCAAAGAAAAGTTAGTAATGTAGGAGGGACCAATAATAAAATCAGAAGTTAAGAAGTTCAAAGAACCGCTTCAATCCTACACGGGTCAAATTGTAGATGACATGGAATCTCAAGAGACAATGGGGGTCAATGATATCATAACTAATCAAGTTAGGCAGAACGTGCAAGAAGACTTTCATTCTTATTTAATTAATTATTTTATGTTAGAAGTATAACTTTCGACAGCCCACTATTTATGTCTTGGGCTTGTTTAAATCTTTTAGGTCTAATAACTTATATTTTATAAATATTAGTTTGAGCTTTAATTATTTTGGTGAAAGGCCCAAGTTTAAAGGTCTTTTACGTAGTTAGGGTTTCTTTCTTTTCAAAAGGTATCAATACATCATAATAAACATTGTTTAAAGTTAGATTGGTTGAATAACGAATTCTATAAGGGAGGATTTCTTGTCTTCTTCTATTGCATCAATAATATAATTCTTATTAAGATAAACACTTATGGCAAATTTCTACTTTTTTAAATCAACCTTATTATATATGTTTCTTTTTATATAATTGATTGGGAGTTCATTAGAGTTGGGAATTTCGTCTTATTCATGTTCTATCCAAAGTATGTCTTTAAGGGGTTTTAGGTTCTTTAAACTTGAGGTTCCGCATCATTCTCAATAGCTTTTTGCATTAATCATTGGCATATTAGTCATTCTTGTTCAAGCTCCACATCAATCTATGTAGCGCCCCCTCATCGTAGGGTACACAACGGGAACCCGGAGGTCGCTCCGACGTGTATCCCACGATAAAGGTGC
>JANZXV010000001.1:9510193-9521911 GCA_027576455.1 Erythroxylum roigii | reverse complement strand
GAGTACAGTGCGATGAGGGTTAATGAAAAAGAACAAGAAAGTTGATTGCTTATATAGGAAAATGACAAAACTATATTATGGGCATCCTACAATTTGAAATACTTTGGGGTTACTAAAATAGTTTCATGACAAATATGCATATTTTATTACAAGGGTAATTTTGGAAAAAAAATTACAAGTTATTCCATTCCATTCATTTTTAGTATCACTTCCAAACAATGGTCAAATGAGTCCCTCTCTTATTTTATTTAAACTTTCAAACAATGGAGTGGCCCATTTCATTTCATTCCATTCTATTCTACTCCATTCCATTAATTACCATTCCATTCTATTCCATCGTAAACTCTCAAACATACCCTAAGGTACTATTAACCTGAAAACCTATATATTTTGATACTTGGTTTTTATGTTTTATGTCATATAATAATGTTGCAGGCATATCATATATAAGACTAAGATCAAATTTAATTAGTTACTTAGAGTATCTAAAAGATTGTTAGTTTTTCAGAGATGGATAATCCATGATTGGAAGTTATTGCTTCAAGGAATTAACATCAAATTTGTACAATGAATCTTACAATAGTGCTAAATAATTTAAATAGAAACTCATTGTCTGTGGTTCAAAAATTAAACATCAAGTTAACGTATTTTAATTTTATATTTCCCTTATTAAATTTCTTCATTCAGACTCCAACCAAATCCTAAAAAGAAATGATAAACCTTTTTCTTTTCCTTTTCATAAGCAAATTGAATCTGATCAGGAAATCCAATCCAACATATCAAAATTAAGGCTCATTGGGATTTCATTAACTCTTGGCGCCCAACCTTCAATTTGTAGTGTCATCCAATCAAGAGAAGCATCTTGCAATGTAGATATGACAATAGCTAGATAGTGGTATGATACAGGTACATCATTCAATGCTTCTCAATCTTACTATTACCAGCCTATGTGGATGTTATACCCTCTTATGGTCCGGGATACAAAGCTCCTTCGATTGATGACTTAATAAGTAATCTTTTGAGTTGCTCAATTTCTGAAATTAAAAGTTATTTGACAGAAAGAAGAGTGGATTGGGCTACTTATGAATGTTTAATCATGTGTGATGGTTGGACAAAAAAGTGAATCATCTATTATTAATTTTGTGTTTATTCTGCAAATGACTCAATGTTTTTGAAGTCTATTGATGCATATGACCTTATTAGGAATATTGATAATTTATTTGAGATATTTGATGAAGTTGTGAATGAAGTAGGGCCAGAAATATTGTTCATTTTATTACTAACAATGATTCCGCTTATAAAGTGGTTGGAAGAAGGTTGTAAAATTAGTATAGTTCCCCTAATGTTGGGGAATATAGGGGATCATATGTATTTTCTTATTATTGTTGAGACTATGTAGAAAGCTTAAAAGGTGACCAAGTTCATCTATAATCGTGTATGAGTGTTTAATTCAATAAGAAAGTAATTTACTAATGATGGGAATTTGTGTTGTCCTGCTGTGACAAGATTTGCATCGAATTTATTATCACTTTAATATTTTGTTACGATAAAGAAAGAGTTAAGACAAATGTTTACAAGTGATAAGTGGGTTACATCTCAGCATGTTAGGTCTAATCAAAGATTGGAGGTTTCCAAAATTATACTAAAAGATATAAAATTTTGGTCTCAATGCTAATTTGTTATTCGAGTTTGTGAGCCTTTGATGAGGGAGCTTCGCTTGGCTGATAGGGAAGAAAAGACAGCAATGAGTTTTTTTTAATGTCATGGAGAGAGTGAAGGAAGTAATTAAGATCAATATGAAACATAGGTCTTCTTTGTACACACCATATCTTGCAGTCATCAATGAGAAATGAGAAAGACAACTTTCTTCTCTGTTGTTTGCAGCTGGGACGTTTTTGAGTCCTAGAATCTATTTCGAACCGAATTTCACAAAGAAAATTGAAGTTAATAGGAGAATGTTATTCACTATATTACAGTAGTTGTTGCTCATGAGATGATGCAAGATATCATAAGCTTGCATGAAGTGAGATTTTGGATTGCCAATTGCTATTCGACAAAAAGCAAAACTTTCTCTAGGTATTAGTTGTTTCCCTTTTCTTATTTGTTAAAAAATTAATTATTACTTTATTTTGTTTATAATGTTGCTTTTGTTGTCTTACGACTTACAGTTTTTTGTTGGGACCAATTCAAAAGTACTATTCTAAAATTGCAAAGGTTTGCAATTCAAATTTTAAGTTAATGTTTGAGAGCAAAAAGTTTTGAACATAACTAGAGCACATTTGAATTTATCCATTCCAAGAAAAAGAATATATTAGAGTACAAGAGATTGAATGACTTGATTTTCATTCATTGCAATCTAAAGCTTCATGAAAGGTATGCTATTATCATTATTAATTTCGATATAATTTCTTATAATTTTTAATAATTAAATTTTATTGTTTACTAGTGCTCTGAATAGCACAAGTAGTTCAATAGATCCAATTTGCATTGACAATATCGATCTTTTGGCATATTGAGTTTCTAAAGAACATGTTTGGTAGATGTGAATGACTTGAAAGATAATCTTAGATGGGAAAACATTAACATGTCATTTGGTACATTGAATTTGAACGACGATGATAATGTTATTTTTCTTAACGATGAGGATTTTGTATCAAATGATAATTAAGGTTAGTGCAGTTATAGCGAGTATCCTTTCGTAAATGATTGAGTGAAGTTCCAAGTTTTTGTTTTTCCTCTTCTTTTAATTTGACTTATATTTGATATATATGTTAAATTTTATATGTGTAATGTAATTGTAAATGTTTTTGTTTCAGGTTTCACTTCTACTTGGTTGTTTTTTCATTATGAACTCTTGTCGTAAATTGTAATAGTTTAGAGTTAATGATATTTATTATTCTTTTTATTAGATGTTTTGATGTAATTATTATTTATTATATGATGAAATTGTAATATTTTAAATACTTTGTGTTGTTCTTAATTTTATATTTATATGATTATAATTGTTTTTACATATTAATTGTGATTATTATTTATATGTAAAAAATCTTTAAATTATTAATATTTCGTATTAATTATAGTTGTTTTTTTTGAGATTTATTATTTATTATTTATTATTATAATTTTTGGAGATATCATTGATCTAAAGTTATAAGGTGTACTGTCTTACAATATAAATTTGAAACTGACGAACCAAACGATTCATTTATCATTCCAACTTCCAATAAGCCATTGGATGTATATCAGCAGTAAGAAAATGGTGAATGGAAAACCCTAAAACCCATTCTTTAACTATCAGAATTCTTAAATGGGTTTATTGAAAGGAGTGACCTTTTGAATTCCCTCCATTTTCAAACCTTAATTTACCTTCCAGAACTCTAAACCCTAATAAGAGAATTAGAGCTTGCGTCTCACTGATGCAAATTTCAGACATGAAAGCTCTAAAATCAGTAGTCTACACTAACAAAAGCTTTCTCCTTTTAAACCGTAATAAAACCCCAAAATCAATCATCAATTCCCGCCATTTCCATGGTACCACCCTCCGATTACGTTGCAAAAAGTCTGGCGTAGCTGTTGAGTCGTTCAAAACCAGCCCCGAGTTAAACGAAAATGGGAAAAGCGTCGATGGTGTAAATGGCCGTCGTGTTTGGAGCATATACAGTCCTGTCTCCGGTAGAATTTTGACGCAGAGAGGCTTGAGGGAAAGCGATGAGCAAGAAATCCATCAAGGTTTCTCAAATGCCTACGAGGAATTTGAGGGTTTAGAAGCTAAGAGGACGTATGGCACGGCAAAGAGGAGTGAAGGAGATAGAAACGAGTTGGGGTTTTCAAGTTTCATACAAGAAATTGGCGATATAGAGGCCCAGAGGACTTATAGGAATGTGAAGAGTGGAACTTTGGTTAATATAGACAAGGTTTGTGGTCGTGTATTGAGTTCTGACAGAGAAATCGGTGGTCTAGGTGAGGAAAAGGGCTATGGTGATATGAAAGTTAAAACCCAGATGGTAGTGTCAAGTTCTAATAATAAGAACGAGGGTTTAAGTGAGGAAAGGAATAATGATAATAAGACTTTACCCAGTTCAGATGAAGATCGATTAGGTTTATCAACTTATAGTAAGGGAAATGAGGACGTTATCAACCAAAACAGAATTAGTGGCGGGAAGAAAGCAGTTAATGGGATGGGGTCTGGGGACGTTGTGGCAAATAGGAAGAAGAAGAAGAACAAGGTTACCTGGGTTTGTGGGAGCTGTGGCAATACACATGGCCAATGGTGGGGTACCTGCAGATCATGTGGGTTGGCAGGGACAATGAAGCAGTTTTCAGAAGTGGATGTTGGGAGTGGAGGTAAGGTCAGTGGGATGGAAGTTTCGGAAAATGTGATTCGCTCTTGGCTGCCTCAACAATCAGAGGAGATGCGTCCATTAAGGCTAACAGAAGTCAGCAAGGGTACCAATCAGTCTGACTGGCGGATCCCTTTGTAAGATATTGATTTCGTCGTCTGTTAGCTGTTCATTGTTGGGATGCATTGCTAAAACGTAATCTAGGTGTTGATGGATTCAATTCCATGAAAAATACAAGTACTTTCAACAGATGCTAACATGTGTTACTTGCCATATAATGTGGAATAAATGCTGTTGAAATTCAGGTCTGGACTCTTTGGAACTGAAGTTTCTAGGGTGCTTGGTGGCGGTATTGTTCCAGGTCTGGTTGGAATGCATATATTATGTCTTGAATATGTAATTTTGTTCTCAACAATTTTATTTTGTTTAATTAGAATAATTTCACACACGTTATTTTGCCTTGCAACATACTACTTAAAGCTAAAATAGGTTATATTTTCTTCTATTTATTTATGTCTTCACTTGTTTGGATTTGGGTAATATGATCTTTTAAACATTATTTTATGAATTAAATTTCCCAAGATGAGCAGTAAACGAAAATTCATTTCAATTTAAAAGTCCGTTTTTTTGTTCACATTTTACTAATTCTGATTATACATGTGATGTAAACTTTATAAAATGGAATGAAGCACTATGACAGAGGTTGGTGATTCTAGCTCTTAAGTGGATAATTGATGTTATCTTTATTTGAAGTTAAACTTAGCTTTGTGTCATCTCATCTTCTTAGTATTAGATAGAAACTTATTCCACATTCCATCCCTTTTGTAGAGACTTGAAAACTATCCACGATTCATTCACTGAATTTTTAGCTATTGGTGAATTATTACATTAATACTCATGTTTATTCCTTCATGGATGCTAGTGTTTGCTAAATACATAGTTCTGCCATGAAGTTTCGAGTGTTTAATATCTCCTTGCCCTTTTGCTATCAGATTACTTAATTGTATAATGTTGTTATTAAGGTTCTTTGGTTTTGATCGGTGGTGATCCTGGAGTTGGCAAGAGTACCCTATTATTGCAGGTAGCCATTTCTCAGAGTTCTTTGAATAATATTCTTGACTTCTTATATCTTTGATGTGCTATGTTCTTTACTTTCTGTTCTATAACTTGGTCCAATCATCCATTTCTTTGTTATATTATCAAGTTTTCTCTTCTAAGATCAATTGTTTTGAATTGTAAGATTGCAGCGATAATAGCTGAGGGTCAGGAAGATGGCGAACCGGCTCCAGTTGTATATGTCTCTGGTGAAGAGGTTTATGTTACTTGGTGTCTAATATTTCATCTAAGCGTTTTGATTTATTTTCTGTCAATCATCCAGTCCTATGGTAGTGCTTGAAAATAAATTTATTGGTTACTAAAATGCAACCTTTTCTATGAGGAAACTTTAAAATCTTCAAGGATCTATTCCAATTATGTACTTTCATCTGTGTAATGTTCATAAAAGTTTTTTTTCTCATTATGTCCCTTTTCCAGAGGCCTGTGTTGGTGTGACAGCATAGGAACAAAACCTTAAGTTCATTGTTCTTGTAAAGTAGCAATCATGGTTTTTAAGGAGGTGAATGTACTATTGTGGCAGAGTGTTGAGCAAATTAGAGACAGAGCTGACCGTATGAAGATTGAAGCAGAAAATCTTTTCCTCTATTCAAGTACTGATATTGAGGTAAATGACTCTCCTTTATCTTTTCTATCTTATATTATTATTATTCAACTAGGTTTTTTTGTTCTCCCTTAAAACTGCACTATTATCATACAGATCTGCAGATTCTGATATTATAGTTCCGTCTATCTTTTCTTTTTAGGATATATTTGGGAAAATTCAGGAAGTTTCCCCTTGTGCTTTAGTGGTTGATTCTATACAAACAGTTTATCTTAATGGAGTTACTGGAAGTGCTGGAGCTATCTCACAGGTGTTTAATGCTATGTGCTATATCCTATAAGCATAACTTCAAGATGTTTAATCTCTATACCTGGTGTTATGTACTTCAATGTCTCTTGCTTTCACCTTAATTGTGTTGATATTGTTCTCTCTTTGTTGTTTACTGCATGTCCTTTTGTGCACGTAGATTGTTAATAATAAGAAAGAGTGGCTACAATACCAAGGCAATCATGGATTAGAACTGTTGATGAGAAAAAATTGCATGCGTTGTACCTTCCATTCTAATTGCCTTTTTTTGTGTCATAGATTTTCAATAAAAAAGAACATGATTTATTTTTATATCTCCTTCTTGAGTTCTTTTGAGCAATGGAAGTTTAACTTACACGAAATACCATGATTAAAATAAATTTTCAGTGAGTACTAAATAAAAATGTGTTTATTTTCTAAATAAAAATTGTGTCTATTTTCTTTCTTATTCCTTTTTTATGGAATTTGAGCAAATATACATACTTTCAGACACTTAAAAGACAAATATGCTTATCCATAGATATTTTCATGAGATTCTTAATGAATGATAACCCAATTCTAGTGTATGACAGGTTAGGGAATGCACGTCAGCTTTATTGCGGTTTGCAAAGAAGACTGGCATACCAGTTCTTTTGGTGAGATCTATTTATCTAAATTGGCATATTGGAACACAATTGGCAACCTTGTTCGAGGCCTGTTTCCAATCTTCTTTCTGTTATCTGGAGCTTTTCTTCAGCCGTGATGAAAAATAAAAAGAAAGTTCAACTATGATTTCTTTTCTCAATATTCCTACTGTTTTTAACTTCCTTTTTTGTCATCTCTTTCTCTCATTCTCATTTTCTCTCTTTAAATACCTGCCTTTGGTCCCTGACCTTCCTAATCACGATCCCAATTGCATCATGGAGTTCATCTGTTGTATCCTGCTTCTAGTCAATGATCAACTCTTATATTTCATATATCGTTTTCTATGTGATTATACTCTTGATCATTGTCTTCTTTTTTCCGTTTTATAAGTGCAATAGGTGTTTTGCCTTTTCCTCAAGTTCAATGTATTCCTTTGATTTACCTACTTCTATTTGTATTAAATAACATTTGGTTTGATCGATGTGCTAGTTGATTGTTGATTTGTGATGAAGTTCAAGCAACTTCTAAATGAAACTATTCACGGAACTGTTTCTTTTATTGATATTTTGAAGTTTCTTTTCCCTTCCTTTTTCATTAAATTGCAAATGCTTTACAGATTGGACATGTGACCAAGTCTGGAGATATAGCAGGACCTCGGCTCCTCGAGCACATAGTTGATGTTGTTCTGTATATGGAAGTCAGTATTTTGTTACGTTTTGCTTTTACTGGATAATTCGTTATGCTCTGTCGAATGATGTAACCTACTTTTGGTATCATAAGATGAAGAACATTTGCTGCATGCCTCATAGTACAGATTCATATGTGAAACTTCAACATTTAGCTTCCGAAATTGATGCTAAATCTTTTACTATGTTTCCATATGGTTACTTGACATGAACTATCTGTTTTGATGTAATTTTCAAGGTAGTTTGTTCTTTTCTTATTAAGATTGCTAACTATGTTGGTACATGCTATTAGGGAGAGAAGTTTTCATCTCATCGCTTTCTTCGACCAGTGAAGAATCGTTTTGGATGCACTGATGAGGTGCGCTATAAGGATGACGCTTTGTATTTAAGTATAGGTTATGTGCTTTCTGTGTGAATCTTGTGTTAAGAAATTCCTTTGCTCTCCCCGTGCATATTCTGTAAGGCTTGATTGGTATTGGTTAGTGAGCTTCAATGCTCAGTTATTGAATTGGTATATGATGTTACTAATTCTCAAATTTTTCTCTTTTCAAATATCCCTAATCTCTCTCTCTTGATCATTTTGGAGGTAAGTTTCTATCAATGTTCTCCTTTGTTAATTTGATTTCATGGCTGATGCACTTCTTATGTACCAGATTGCAACTTTTTTTGAGGAAATAAAAGATACATAGACAAAATTATGTATGAAAAAGATTAAAAGAAATTTCTAATCATGGAAAAATAGTGGAAACTACACGTAGCCAAAAAAGCCTCTTTGGAATAGTATATGATTGTATCGGATTTTTTTATTTTATTTCATTAATCTTTGTTGAAGCATAACCAAAATGGCAAAATGATTGTAGGTACTCATATAACTGCTCCCTTTTCGTCTTTGTTGATAATAGAATTATCTATTGGTGCCAGTTGGGAGTATTTGAAATGTCAGAACTAGGTCTGCAAGCTGTTTTAAATCCAAGTGAGATATTCCTGAGTGAGCAGCATTCAAGTTCGGATGTTGTAGTTGGACTAGCTGTCACTGTGATCATGGATGGATGTCGAAGTTTTCTTATTGAAATTCAGGTATTTTCTTTTACTCTTTTGCTCTATGCTAAAAATTGTATTTCACATGATTCACTAATATTTTTTTCCCGATTGAACCTCAACTAGTTTGCATTCAAATGATCACAAATTGTTTTGGTTGACTTTGAGATCCATTTTACAGGCATTATGTGCCCCTGGTGCTTCGGTTTCAAGGCATGTTAATGGGATCCAAGAGAGCAGGGCCGACATGATTATTTCAGTAAGTGGTTTAAGGTTTTTTAATTGGAGTTATATGGGCATATCATCATTGTAAGCTTATTGTATAATTTCATGTCTAACCTTGTTTTTATGTTGATTAATTCTGAAATAGCAGTACCTACCATCAGCTCTACTTTTACATCAATTCCCTGTTTTGGTTGGTTTTGCATTTTTTTCTCAACTGAATACTTCAAAGTTCAATTGTAATGAGCTTCCGGTTGGGAATCCCAGTAGAAATAAAATTAAAAGCCTTTATTATTTTAGTTCTTTGTGAGTGTCTCTACAGATGAGTTGTATGTGTATAAAGCACGTCTTTAAAATCTTTTGCTTTTCTGCTCCAAACTGTGATATAAATTATGTGAACCTTTTTAAGCTTAAAAAAGATTTGTTAAAATGATTAATTCACAATCTCATATCTCTTGGCTGAAGGTTCTTAAGAAGCAAGCGGGTTTGATGCTCCAAGAAAATGTAAGTCATCCCTTACCTTTTATGTGAAAATTATGGTTTCCGCCTTTCCTTTTTGTTGGAATTTTGATGAATAGGGCTCTTAGGGGACGTGACACAATTTTTCTTGCAAAGGGTAACATAGGAAGTGTGTTATGGATTCTGTGTCAGCATTTTAAGATGTGAAAAGGGTGTTCACAGATTTGGTGTCAGCATTTAAAAATGTGAATGACAAGTGTGTTCACAGATTTCATTTTAGGTTGGAAAAGAATTTTTCATGGCATGGTTTGGAATCATTACTAGATTTTGGAAACATCTTATTTTCAATTAAAGTGCCCTTTTAGCCTGAATATTTGAATTATTTTGTATTCAATTCTAGGTCAGTTTGGTTCTTGTTCTATTCTTACACAGTTTTCCTCCTCCATTTGTTTTTTCTTCTCTAGGCCATCTTTCTGAACGTCATTAGTGGGGTCAAGCTCGCAGAGACTGCTGGAGATCTTGCGATTGCAGCTGCAATTTGCAGCAGGCATTTGTTTCCTTAATTCTTTTTTCCTTTATATATATTCAAAGTTATCGTGTGCCAGTCTTTAAACTTCACTTTTGCAAACATCTCATAGATAAATAGTGATCCAGGACTTTTATCATTTATTTTTCTGCCCTATGCCCACCAATAATACATCAACTGCAAGCATCTTTTGAAGTTTGATTACCTATGGTTGCCATCTCAGTTTCTTGGAGTTTCCTCTTCCAAATAACATTGCATTCATTGGAGAAATTGGCCTTGCTGGTGAGCTTCGAGCTGTAAGTAATTAATTTCTTTTGTGCTTCTTTTAAGCCAGTTAGACGTACACTATCAAATACCACAAGTCTCTGAGGAAGTGATCTGGGGATTAACCTGTTAATATATGAATAGCATTTCATCTCACGTTCATTGCACAGATTTTAGCTCAGTGACAGTTGTAGAAGAACTCTCCATCGGTGCTTTAAAAGCATGCTTCCCTGTTCCTTTTTTACTTTGACTTCATTGCGCTAAGGTATGTTGTTGGATCACCTGTTCACCCAAGTCTTTTTATGCTCGTAAATTACAGGTACCCCGAATGGAGAAAAGAGTGAATACGGTGGCCAAAATGGGATACAGAATGTGTATAGTTCCCAAATCTGCCGAGAAATTTCTGGAAACGCTTGGTTTCCAAGGAATGAAAATCATAGGTTGCAAGAATCTGAAAGAAGTCATTGACACCGTGTTCACAGCACCAAAATGAAGGTGGAATTGGACAACTGAAGAGAGATTGTACGCTTTGGATTCAGATTTCAGCTAGAGAAAGCAATAGGGCCATGTGTAAGCTTCCTTATAGAACAGTTGACAACTTGGAATTTCTTTCGGGAAAATTGTGCTCAATATACCTAACCATTCATGCTCTACCTTCGTGCCTTCCTTTATCTTATCTGCCCAATTTCTCTATTTCCTTTATACTTAATTTTCATAATGAATAAGCCCTATAATCTTTTCCTATTATATGTATATCTAAGGGAGAGGAAGTTTTCGACTGGCAAAATCCGGCTTCAGAAATTCTGCAGTAGAACGGTAAAATAAAAACATATTTATTAATCAACTCCAAAATCATAGATGATTTATCCACACAATCAATAAAGTAGCTTCCATCGCCATGTTGCATATTTGGCCGAAACACAAACCTTGTGATTGAGTATCGTAATTTTTGCGTGTTACTTACTATTGCATATTACTTAGCCATCAGGGTCTCAAAAGTAATAATATGAAAAGAGAGACTTACTTGGAAAGGTATTAAGCATGCCTTCCATTAAAAGGGCCAACTGTATCTTGCCATTGCTCCAAGAATGGCACTATGAACTAGTACAGTTTTTGTTTTTTGGGAAGTTAAAATAAATAAAAATTAAAGAGAAGATCATCAGAAGCCTTGCCTGGAATAGCTCGAATTATGTAGGTAGGGTTATGGGCTTCATAAAATGGAGCCCATGGAGCCCAACCACTAGGCCCAAATGTTAAGCCCAATGGGGTTAGTTGAAAAGAATCCCATATCTACTAATTTGGTTTTTGGTGGCATAACCAATGTTATGAATACCGTACCGGGCTCAGTATCGGATTGAGCTTTGGAACGGAACTGTACCGGTACCGGGTACCGTTTCGGGATATTTTTTAAATTTATAAAATAGTCCCTAAAATTTTTAAAAATTACAAAATAGTCTATATTGATATATTATATAGTTGTACTGTATACTTTACTAGTTTACTGTTTACATCAACCATACTTTCAAAAATCTTAACAATAAATAATAATGATAATTAATTTGAAATAACAATAATTTTTAAATATTTTACATATAA
>JANZXV010000001.1:9496934-9509752 GCA_027576455.1 Erythroxylum roigii | reverse complement strand
AGATGTTTAGTATTTAAGATATTTGATACTTGTGAAGTATTAAAGATATCCATTATTGTATGTATGGGTTGATATTTGAGTTCAAGCTTATATGAATATTAGCTTTAGAAGTACTAATTAAGTTCTATTTTACTTATAACAATATCATTTTAGGATTAGAAAGGTTCCATTGTAGCAATAGTTGCTAATTAAGCCACAACACATTTTTCATTTAGTGAAAATGATTGATTGGATCAATAAGTTCTTTATTGAACTTGATATAGTTTCTTATTTATGAAGACAATAATGTACAGTAGAATATTAGAGGTATTGGGTATGTAAAAGGAGTAAAGGTCTTATTAAATATCCTTAATGTATTTAGGCAATTTTTTCTTAATCTTGATGATAATTAAGATGAAAGTTATAAGATTTAAGTAAGTGTTCACTATAGAAAATCTTATAGAATTATCTCATTAAGTCATTATCCTAGCAGTAGCATAATTGTCATATGGTGATATGGTATAAGATACTTAAACAGTTATCTTAGTGCAAGTGGTAGATTGTTAGTCTATGCCCTACAGCTAATCAGTTGGTTGTAATCTAGTGACAAAATAATTTAAAGGTATTCTTTATATTGTACATATTTAGATGTATATGATAATTTATATGGGATAGCTGTATATAGAAAATGAAATTATGATGAGATTATAATTATGAGATTCATATTGTATTTATGTATTATCCCTAACTTTTTCTTAGTCATTGTTCTATTAAGACTAGACGCTAATAGAATGTAAAAAGACTAGCAAATGTTATGTTTTTCCTTATAAAAGGAAGTATTCAATCTCATAGGTATGGAGATACTTAAACATATGTATGGGTGCTTGTGAAAGAACAAGTTCAGTAAACTAACTCCATATGAGAAATCCACTTAGAACATTACTTGTATGTTTATGGAAATTTTCATTGTGATGATTGTATAAGTGATCCTTTAACATAAGGTCCCCAAAGTTATCTTATATAAGGATTGCTATGTTTTGATACTACTTATGAATTGTTCTAGTCAAGGGTAGCTCAGTCGGTAGTTATTGGATGTAGCATGAACTATATGGAGATAGCTGAGTGGTCAATATAAGATTCATCCTCCTAAAGTATTTAGGGAGAATGTTTTTTTTATTCTCAATTAGTATTGATTCGGAAAATTCATGGTCAAACTGGAATGACTTTTTAAAAATGATTTACAAATGTTATTAATTGAATAGCTACTAGTGGAGAACTAATATGATTGGACATAAAATATAATAGACATTAATTTCATGCTCTATGTCTAGTTGGAACATTATATGATGAAAGAATTGAATTATATAGAAAATCATTTATGGAAAGGTTAGTCAAAACTATTTTGACATCCTAAATATTTGAGTGATCATGATGTATTGCTAGATGACAATCTTGATTTATGGATATAAATTATTTAATTAGAGAATTAAAGATAAATTTAAGAACTTTAATTTATCTAATCTTAAATATAATTTAGGGTTATAATTTGTATCTATTGCAAATATATTTGAGAATTTAATGTGTCATACACAAAAAACGGGTTGAAGAGATAAAAAATATTTTAATCAAGTTAGACTTGATTATAAAATTTGTAAAACATTATAACTAAATATGAGATATTTAATAAACAAGGATCAATATGAGATATTAGATCTTTATTTGGGTATAATTGATATTTAATTATAATTACTTATAATTCTAATCAAAGCTTGATTGAAATTAGAATTTAATTTCAATTAAATTACTAAAATGTCCAAAACCTATTATAATTTGGTCTAAGCTCTAATGACACTAGCAGTCCTTGCTTAACTCACTCTGTAATAGTTGCACAATTTATTCAACACGTTTTGTAGATATTGTTAAAGGTCGAAAACTTGTATGGTTATAGTGGTTAAGATGAACTAATTTCATAAACGATTCAAGAGATACGATAAGAAAATGATCAAGCTTTGGAATAAGGTATGAATTACGATTCATGCTTTATTATGATTAATGATTTTATAAAATTTAAAGTTATCTTGATTTTTGAAAAATTAAAAAAATCATAATATTCTGCTACACATGGGATCGGATTCTAACCCAAATTTTGTAACAGTTAGGTGAAGGAGCTTCTTGGTATTAATGTTAAAGAATATAGATGGATTTGATGGTGAGAACTCTAGGAGGAGTCCCTTTCCAAGTTGATACATCTGTGTTTCATTCTCTTCCACTAGTGGAAGTCAAGTGTACGTGTTACAAGCTCTGTACACTAACTGGACATCCTGATCCCTTGGGATTTAATAGGAATGTTGTATTGCATATGTTTTGCACAAGTTAGCCAAACTGAATAAAGAGTGGTCTGTGATTAATTCAATAAGCATAGCATGCATTTTGCTGTATGTACTCTATAGAGTGAGTATCGTGTGGTTCCCTGACCAATCCTTCCCGGAACAAACGTGCATTGGTTAGCTAGTACTAACCCCATCAAGGAAGCACTTATATAAGTTGATTTTAACGGACACAATTCATAAGACAATTGGTCTACTCTACAATGTTTATAAGAGAGATTGCAAGTGTTGGAGCTTTGACTCGTGGCAAATGTAAGTTGTAGCACACACCACCTTGGGCTTGGGTTGGGTTTGGGTCCAATTGCTGCAATTCTGCTGATAAAATACGAGGTTTTTATTAGACTAGCTCAAGAGGAGCATATGGGAGCTCCATCATTAGTGTAAAATTGTTTAAAGTAATTTATTATTATAGGATCCTTTGGATAATCATATTATTGCCCATCACAAACGGTTTTCGGATATGATATTTTTACGATGTTCCATTAAATTTTATTAACATTTTTAAACAGAGTTTATATAAATATGTAAATAAAATTTAATAAAATAAGATTGAAATACCGTAACCCAAAACAGAGAATTTCATGTGATCACAAACGGGCCATTTGAGAAGACCCAACCCAATTGCTCCGCCTTCTTATGATTGTAGATAAATGAAAGAATCTGATTTTAACTATACATATATATATATACACACATATACTCTCATTCTTTGGGCCTGAATGATACCTATGAACCCAATCCAATTACACCAGCTCTAAACGACAAGTCCGCTGCAGGAATGAGGAACTACTAAAAAGCGGCAAGATCTACGGGCTTTTGACAATTTTAATATCACGTACTTAACCGCAGTGAATCCAAACTCCTCAACTACAACAAAACCTCAAGAACTCCTCTTCTGCTTGTTCTCGATAGCCACCTTTCTCTCTTACAAAATCAAACGTTAAAACCAGACAAAGAAGAGAAGTCTTTTGTTAAAACTAACTTTGGTGGTTTTTTTAGTTGTTTCGATAATGTATAGAGCGGTTTCACGTCTTCGAGCTCTTAAGGTTTTGTTTCCAAAAAACTCAACCTTCTGTTGGATTTTCTGGAAATAATTGGAAAATTGTTTAAAGTTTCGTTTGTTTGACCAAGTGGGGTTTTAAAGCTCTTGAATGGATTTAATTTCTATGAATAGAAGATGAAAGTTTAAGCCTTTTGACGTTTTATTGATTGAACTCTGCATTTCATTGATAGTGTTATGCAGAAACGAAGTCTCGTTCTGTGGTTCATAGATCTGATTTAATTTGTCTTTCATTTATCGGGTGTTATTTTACGGCTGCTGGCTAGTGATTAGCGATTGATCTCTTTGGGTTTAGTTTGTAAATCAGTTGTTATCTGGTTTTGTCTGATTTATCACGTTCAAATGCGATTTCCCATCCGAATTGTGGACTCTAATTGCTTGCAAAATGTTTAGTTTAACATTGTTGGCAATGGAACCGGGTCTGAGACAGCTCTTAAAGAATCACCCTTCTGGAAAATGGATAGCTCCATATTTTGCGTTCAAACTCTGGTTTCAATGTTTAGTTTACAGCTATAGGAAGAATGTTGCCTGTGTTACATTGGAAGTAGTGACTTCTTTACGTATGTCTAACATTAGCTTAATCATCAGTGAGTCTAAATTTCTGGCTTACTAATTTCCCAGTAAATTTTTGGTGATTATTCTGCCTAAACTACCCATTGACCTTTTTTGGTGTTGTTATTGATTAGGGTGATTTTGGGAAATTAGGAGCCAGCCGGTATGCAACTTCAAGTGCAGTTGCTGTTAGGACCTCCTCACCAGGATGGTTTAGCTGGTTGACCGGAGAACAAGCCAGTTATCTTCCTTCTTTAGATTCCCAACTTGAAGGTGTTTCTCTTCCACCTGCACTACCTGATTATGTTGAGCTAAGCAAGACCATTTCAAAAACCCTTGCAAATGGTCTTAAAATAGCATCAGAAGTATCATCAGTGAGTTCAATTTCACAAGTTCTTACTGTGTCATTACTCTCATGTCTACCTTTTGCTTTTTCGTTAACTTCTAGTTTATAGCAGAATGACAGTTCTTCTTAGTTCTACTTGGTTGTTTTATGATCTCATCAAAGGGTCATTTGTTTGGTTATCTAGAATCCTGCTGCTTCCATAGGTTTGTACATTGATTGTGGTTCCATCTATGAAACACCATTGTCATCTGGGGCTACGCACTTACTTGAGCGAATGGCATTCAAGAGCACAAGGAACAGGAGCCACTTGCGCATTGTTAGGGAAGTGGAGGCAATTGGTGGTAATGTGGCAGCTTCAGCCTCTCGTGAGCAGATGGGATACACATTTGATGCTTTGAAGACCTATGTTCCTGAAATGGTTGAATTGCTTATTGATTCTGTGCGAAATCCTATATTCTTGGATTGGGAAATCAATGAAGAGGTAACCATGTTTAACCGTATTACTTTTCTTCTTAATTTAAAAAAATGAATTGTTTGTACGCATGGTAAATCATCTTCGAGGTTATATCATGTTTATCCTGATTTTCCTACAATATTGTGGGACCTTGGAAGTTGATGTTAGTTCACTATAGTCTATGCTTTGATCACCTTCGGGCACATTTGTAAGGTGCAACTCAACCCGAAACCTTTTCTTGAGAAACTTGTAGATACACGACCACCTGTTTCTATTGACACGTAGAACACTTTTTCCTGCAAATTATCTTTTTCTTTTGGCTGCAAAAATTCAAAATGTGAGGTCTGTTTCTGTTTTACAGGGATAAGATTATAATTGCAATTATAGCTTTATGTGTCAAGACAATTTTCTCATCTTTCATGGATTAATCTTTATTATGTGGTTCATGCATAATTAACAAAAATATTCACTCATTTTTTAGTTAATACATTTGACACCTATGAATGTGTTGTAAGTTACTATTTGTGTTATTGTCTGTAAACTTGTCCTCACCTTTGACAAAGCAATATTTGCTAAAATATATTTGTGTGAACATGCACATTGTATGATAGTACAGACTTATGTTTGTGCAGCTGAAAAAGGTCAAAGATGAAATTGGAGCACTCTCTAACAATCCTCAGGGCTTACTTCTGGAGGCAATTCATTTAACTGGCTACACAGGAGCATTGGCTAATCCTCTCCTGGCCACAGAATCTGCTCTAAATAGATTAAATTGTGATCTTTTGGAGGAATTTGTAGCTGTAAGACTAGAAAACCTTATGATATGGTATTATAGTTGCTTTTGGTTGTCCCTTCATTAAATAATGCTCATGTATAATTGTAGGAGAACTACACTGCTCCTCGCATGGTACTTGCAGCATCTGGGGTTGAATTTGAACAACTTGTATCTATTGCTGAACCACTTCTTTCTGACCTCCCACTTGTTCCACGTCCTCAAGAGCCAAAATCTTTATATATTGGTGGGGACTATCGCCGTCAAGCTGATTCTCCGGTGGGCATTACACTTATACTTTGCATTTATTGGATTGTTTCTGGTTGCTTTGTATTTCAATGTTCACATGTTTTGTTCCTTATGAGGCCAGATGACACATGTAGCTCTAGCTTTCGAGGTTCCTGGAGGCTGGAATAATGACAAAGAAGCTATAACTTTGACTGTTCTTCAGGTGCAAAATTACTTATTTTGTCCTTTTATTTCGTTTAAAGTGCTAGCATTGAATCACGATTCTTCTGGTCCTGCTGCAGATGCTTATGGGAGGAGGTGGCTCTTTCTCTGCTGGAGGCCCTGGAAAAGGGATGCACTCACGACTGTGTGAGTTATATAGGATGTGCTCTTAACTCACAACTCGATTTAAAATGTCGTTGTCCTTCCAGTTATCTAATCTTACCATCTTCTTTGTCAACCTGAAATCTTTGTTGCTCTTTGTTTCTGTTTCATTTTCAGCAAAATTCTTTCATGGATGCTGAGAACTCCTTTTTAAATTGATTGTTTTTCATTTGTTTGATAACAGATCTCCGAGTATTGAATGAGTACCAACAGCTTCAGTCTTTCTCTGCATTTAACAGCATCTTCAATAATACTGGATTGTTCGGCATCTATGCTAGCACTGTAAGACTAACCACCCATGCAATATTTCTCAAGATTGTGGAGTGCATGTTATGCATAGAAATGGAATGCTGATTTAATATTGTCAGGAGGCATCCACACCTGTATTCATGCTCCTGTATTATGTCAACTATTTTAGCAATTTCCTTATAAACTCTTGGTTGCCTCTAGTCCACCACCTGTTATGAGTTTAGTGCAAAACTTATTAGCCTTCTGTTAATTCAGACCTCCAACTTCGTGGCCAAAGCAGTTGATTTAGCTGTGGGAGAGTTAATTGCAATTGCAATTCCTGGACAAGGTTTGCCTTTTCATTTGTTAAATTCTATGTATTTGATTGCATACTATGTGTATCACAAATCTTCTTGTGGCGCTAACCAACATTTCTCATTTCTTGTGGCAGTAACACAGGGGCAGCTTAATCGTGCAAAAGAGATGACGAAGTCTGCAGTTCTTATGAATTTGGAATCTAGAGTATGTTCCTCCGTTCAACACACATTTCTGCAAATCTCAACCCCACCTCACTTGTCAAAATGAAAAAGAAAAAAGTGAAGACTAAATAAATAAACAAAGATGTCTGTGACACCCACACAGAACACACATGCCTCCGGACTTCTGTTATGGAGAGAATCATGCTTTCTTGACTGGATCAAAGTTGAACATCATTGAAACTCTGGTTCCCCACTTGTAGTTCTGCGTTTTTTTACGCCTTCTATTAGTTATGAGGTCTTAATATTGTTCTGTAATGGTTTTGCAGCTGGTTGTGGCAGAAGATATAGGAAGGCAGTTTTTGACATATGGAGAAAGGTATTGCTAGAGTATAAGGACCGTTTTTCATTACTTTATCACTCAAGTAAAGAGCATAGGAGCTCAGCTGATCTGGTGTCGCATTAACCATATCCAAAAGGAACACACCCATGCTACCCATGGATGATATGGTTTACATGTGATTAATCCTCCATGATATAAGCTTTAATCAGAGTAATTTTTTACTATTGATTGATCCATATGGTTAGCCTTGGTGCAAGTCTGAATTAATGTGATATCAGATGCATCTAAACCAAAGTTTGCCTCCTCAGGAAGTCTGCAGAACTGTTCTTGAAGACATTAGACGCAATCACATTGAAGGACATTTCTGACTTTGGAAAGAAGCTTATCTCCTCACCTTTGACAATGGCATCTTATGGAGATGGTAATGTCTTCTCCTGCAAACTGTGTTCAACCCCGCGATTTTGTTCTAAAGTTCTTGTTTAAATTGGTGGCAGTTGTCAATGTCCCCAACTACGACTCTGTTAGCAGCAAGTTCCATGCAAAATAAGAACGAGTCTATGCAGCCACAGCCACAGCCACAGCCACAGCCAAGCCCTTTGATTTGGTTTCAATTGCTCAAATAAAAAACAATCCAGGAAGAACGTTCCATGTAGATGAAGCAAGCGTGAGCCATCTCTACAATCAATTTTTGGACATGCGAAAAATTGTCAATTTTCTTGCTTCTCTCTACCATGGAAACCAAGCGATGAGTTCCGGGTTTACGGAATGAAATATGATTCTGTTATTTCTGTGCCCACATTAATATCATTTAATTGTTCTCTAATGCTTTTACGTATATACTTTAAAATCTTCATATGAATCAAACCTAAATGTTTGATTTTATATAATTTAATTTAACTTAATTATTAAGCTAATTAATCAGTTTATTAATGAAGTCCTTTTTTGGTTGCTTTTGGCTACTTCAGTTTTTGTCTGTACATGGGAGACAATCCCATGTGGGGACATAAATATTTAAGCTTACCTCGTATGGTCCTTTCCCATTTTATATGTTATTAGGGTTATTTGAGTAGGTAATTTTCAATATGATAATGATGCAACATTGATGAAAGTCTTGTATATGCAAAATACGCTTTTATGAATGAAGCAAAAACAATATGTGACCGTCACTTTCAAGTTAGGTTAGACATGGCAATATGAAGATGGATGCAGGAGAACAAGTGAAAGTCCCTTCATTGCCTCTACGAATACCCTTTTGGTTAATTAACTATACTACTTCTGAATTGAACCATACAAAGCTTTAAACTTTTGGTATTGAAAGTTGGAAACTTGATTCGTTTTCAATAAAGATAAAATGTTGGGATTGATAATGCATGCATCTCCACTAATTTGTCTTTGAAAGTAGAATTTGATTGTGATCATTTTGGCTTTTCTGATATTAATCTTGCAAAGGGACATCATAAGTTCGGTTCAGAAGGTTATGGATCTCTTTATGTTTAAGGTTGAGATTTTCCACATAGTTACTTGAAGTTTATGCTTTTCTTCTTTCTATACATTACAATTGTTAATGAGAGGGTAAAAAGAAATAGGTTCCATCAACTTAACTTTGAAATAAATCGAAATCTAAATACATAATTCTGACTCTAGTCTTTATTATTTGCCACACTTTTAAGCCTAACCTAAATCATAGTTTAGATCTTTCATTCTACCTCCTACTTATCTAATTGGTCTTAGTTTTGCCGTCATATCATTGACTTGCTTGTTAACTTTACAAAGCATGTTCTAAAGCCAAAGCATCAAGCCATGACAAAGCCGAAAAAGAAGAAGCTCTTGAAAAAGTACCATATCAATAAAAAACAAGTAAGCTTTCGAACTCAACAAAATCGGAAGAACACTTTTGGTAGTGAATTTTTTAGCTTTCTATACATGCTCCATGTAGTTGGTTGTTGATTTTTCTTAAGCCTTGTCTCTTACTCTTCGTGATTGATGCATATGGTACTGCACACACTTTGCTAGGACAACTTAAGATATGAACAACTGTAGAGAAAACATGACCATTTTCTTGTATTCAATCTTTGCTAGCTTTTGCTTTTTAGGGTCTTTTTTATGAAAAAAAATGTTATTAAAACAAGAGAAAAAATCCACTACAAGATATTGAGATTTCAATTCTACAATTGGAATAATGGTAATTTCTTTCTTGGTACTAAGCCATTTTAATGTGTACTCACTGTATTGAGCTTTTTTTTTTCCTCCTCCCCAGATAAACTAAATAGTTTTGAATTATTAGATTTGACGTGAGGTTGAGTAAGCAAATGATTACGGTCTATTGAAATTTTTGTTGCTTAAGGAACTGTTTCAGAAAATAGAAAAGTAGTACATTATTTGAACTATTTTTTATGCTTGGGTCTTTATTGGTCGTTTTGATCACATTTGTTCTTTTATTATTCTCTAATGATTGCTGCACAAATTTTAATGGCTTAATATGGAAACATAAGGCATTTCTATAATGGGAATTCCATGCTAGAACGTAAATTTAGATATATTGGTGGAGATATTGGTACAATTGAATATGTTGACATTAGGAAAATATATAAGATGGGTAAGAATATAAGGTACCATAAAATTGATAAGGCATATTACAGATACGTGATATTAACTTCAAAGAGTTATTGAGTCAAACTAAAGTTATGTTAGGCTAGTAAACCTTATGCAAATTCATAAGAATGCTGATGTGTGTGTAACTCATCATTTAGACACATCTTTTCATGCTCCTGAAATATTACATATAATTTGAGGATAGAACTGTAACCATGATGAACATAGTGTAGATATCGATGAACATGGTGAAAATATGGAGGAATAAGGTGTCCATATGGATGAAAATGTAGATGAACGGGGTGCACATGTGAATGAAAATATAGAGGATTAGGGTGCAAAATGGATCAACATGCTGGATATGTTCAATCAGACTTTGATGTAGGCAATTCGGATGACCATCAACCAATTAAAATTGAATCAACTAATATGGTAGTGTTATTAGTACTGATGAATATCCTAGTGGAGAAGAGTTAAGTGAAGCTTTGGGTAGACCCAGTTCAAGTGTTAGGTGTAAACCTACAGGTGTGGCACGTGAGCGAAGATTATGAATGGAGTTCGGAACCATAAAAGAGTTTAAAGATGATGTTTTTGATTATGCTATATAAATAGGATACAATGTAAGGTTACAAAGGAGTAAGAGTAATCAAATTAGGGTAGGGTATATTAATGGATGCCCGTTGGTTTTGTATGTCAGATATGATAAGAACAAGAGATGTTTTAGAATAAAAAATTGCAAACCTTATTATAATTGTTTCACAACTAAAACATCAAAATTGGTTTCTACCATATTCTTGATGAGAAACTTCAAGGATAGAATTTTTGAGAAGCCTAGTATCTTAACCGAAAAAACGGTTAAAAAGTGTTGAGAAGAACTAAATATTTTTGTTAATTAAAGCATATGTAGAAGAGCAAAGACAAAATTGAGGAAAGAGAGAGCAACAAATTATGTTAATGAATAAGTGAGGCTACAAGTTTATGTACTTAAGTTGAAGATAAGCAATCTCAGATCAACAGTGGAGTTACAACTATCAAGGAAATAAGAAAGTACATTGCTATAGTTAATGATATAAGAAAATTTCATTAACTCATTAATACTTTACTAACTTTTGTTATGCATCATATTAATACTTTTATATTTTATTGTATTTCAAAAGATATACATTTATTTTGATGCCATAAAAAGAGGATGGAAGCATTTAAGACCTATTTTTGAGATTGATGGCTTCTTACTTAAGACAGAGTTCTGAGGCTAATTGTTGACTTTAGTATGTAAAGATTGTGATAGAGGAATGTATCAATTAGCCTGGGCAATAGTGGAAGTAGAAAACACAAATTCATGGATTTAATTTGTTCATAAATTTGTTAGCATTTAATTTAGAATCAAATGATGGTGAAGGACTTATAGTCATATATGATATGTAGAAGGTATCTTCATCTTTATATAGTTATAACTGATTTGATTACAATATGAAATATTAACTAATATCTTTTTAAATTGATTTAGGGATCAGTCAGGGCTGTAGAGGAGACTTTGCCAAATGCAGTTTACTGAATGTGTACTGGATAAACTTTATTCTCTATTCATTCTCTCTCTCTTCGTTTCCAAATTCTCTCTAAGGTTAACTGTCTTGCTCTGTCGAGACCCTCTCTCTCTTGTTCCTCAGATAACAAGCGTTTTTCTCACTTTAACATCAAAACCCGGATATCTTTTTCATATACTAATCTCTTCACTGTAATATGGCAGCGGTATCTGAAGAGGACACACTGGTACATGAGATTTATCATCGTCTGACTGTCGAAGAAGACGAAGGTTCCTTGGAGTACAATGATGACCCTGCAAATGGAGAACAGGTATCACCAGGAACTGAATGGCAACACTGCGTCATAGGGAGATTGGTGACAGAAAAGATAATTAATTTTCCGATCTTCAAGCAGATTATGGCCAGTGTATGGCGCCCGGTTAAAGGATTATTGATCAAAGAACTTGGGAATAATGTCTTTATTTTCCAGTTTTCCATTACCTCGATGTGGAAAGAGTGCTGAGGGATGGACCATGGAATTATCAACAACTCCCACTTCTGCTACATCGATTACAACCTAATGAGAATCCTCGCCAAATTAAGCTGGTACGATTAGCGTTGTGGGTTCAAATTCACAATATCCCAAATTGATTTGTGTCTGAACGACTAGTGGTGGATGCTAGCAATTATATTGGAGAATACATGGAATCTGACCCACGGAATTTTTTGACAATATGGCGAGACTTTATGCGAATTTGGGTGACAATTGATATCTGGAAACCTCTCAAACGGAAGCTTTTTGTGAAGAAATCACAAGGGGAGAAAGTATGTTTGGATTTCAAATATGAACGGCTGAATACCTTTTGTTACTTCTGCGGCATTGTTGGCCACACGGATCATTTTTGTCATCTACTGTATGAACACCCACAAATCCCTCGCGAGAAATTTACTTATGGCCTATGGTTGAAAGCGGAATCGAGGAGAGTTAACCAGGTCGGAGCTAGATGGCTAAGGCCGGAAACTGATCTTCCGGTGGAATCCAAAGTTAATCTCGCAGACGGTCCGGTGATAATTGACCCCATTCCGATGAGCTCTGATGACAGAGGAAAGTCAAACAGTAATGCCGAAAAGCAGGGGCTGCCAATCACAGCTGCCAATCACATCAGTGGATCACAGAGTCAGGAGATACAGCTTCAGGAAGTAAATGCGATAACGGCAAATCCCGCTGATATTGCGCCCTTTCCATATCCAGCAGAAGACACAATAGTACTTGTTGATTCTAAGCGCCGACGCCTCCAAGAAGAAATGGCCCTTGTCAATGTTGACATGGATGAAGAATATATATCCTGGGTTGTTGGAACCCGAAATTTTGGTGAAAACTAGAAATATTATAATGATTTTTAAATGAGTGTTTTTTAATATGAAGTGTGTTATACTTGTAATTGTGCCTTAAGAAAAATTAATGAGAAAAGAAGTTATTAGTTTTGATGATTT
>JANZXV010000001.1:9469962-9496834 GCA_027576455.1 Erythroxylum roigii | reverse complement strand
TTGTTATTGTTATTTAGATAAGTCATATTTTAATGCTCATCATTCATTTTGTTCAATAATCTTATTAAGTTGAGGGCCAATAAAGCAAATAAAAATTAAGTTAGTACAAAGTTAAATATAATTCGAAGATGCATCAAATATATGGTAATCCATCCAATGAAAAATATAGTCTATTCCTTACGGTTTGTAAACAAGCAATTAAAATACCACAAAACAAGTTCATCACATATAACAAAGCATTCCATCGACCACGTTGAGTGCACAAAATTTTCAACCCTATCTAAACACAAATTGATTAAATTTTCTCATTATTTACATGAAAAACCCTAACATAAGAACAATCAAACTCAAATAAACAAGCCATTGCAATTAAATCAGTCCAAAAAATCAAAATCAAAATTTCAATTTCAACCTACGACTTACTTTTGGAATAGGCGGAGGAGATGACATCGTTACCTCACCGTCGGAGAAGATGAGAAGGAAGGTCGGCCAGAGATGCTGCAGGTGGTCGGAGGACGGATGACAATGAACATCGGAGGAGGAAGCTGGAGGAGAGGACCGAGCTGCGACCGAAGGAAGAGGAGGGTAGTTGCGCGCGCGAGGAGAGCCAGGGAAGGGAAGAGCTGTGTTTTTAACTTAACCAAAACGACGTCGATTTGGTTCTTGGTTAAGTTAAAAACACAGCTTAAATAAAGTTCTTACTTCACCGAAACGACGTCGTTTTGGTTAAGCCAAAATGATGCTGTTTCGGTTGAAGGAAAACAACGTTCTTAACTTCACGAAAACGACGTCGTTTTCGTTAAACCAAAACGACATCGTTTCGGTGAAGTTAAATAGCGTGCTTAACGACAAGAATACCTACGGAAATCTTTCCATCGCCAATATTTCCTTATCTACGACAACTTTACCGACCGATTAAGAAATTCCGTGGTAATTTACCGACAGAAATACCTACATCAGTATAATTCCGTCGCTAATTTTTGTCGAGAATTTTTCGCTCCAAATATGGTAACGAATATTTGTTCCGTCGCTTTATGAGTATAATATAGCAACGGCATTGACATTTCGGTCGCTATTTTAAACTTTCCGTCGCTATTGGGCAGTTTTCTTGTAGTGACATATGCATACAAATCTTAAAAAAATTTAAAAACTTTCCCCGTAATATTTGATCACGTGTAGCTTCTCCATTGGACAAAGATGAATCTTTCACACACACACTTACAAGTAATAAAATATGTAATTAATGTCAATGGTCAAAAAGGTGATGAGTGGAGGGTGTCCTTAAAAGGACTGTTTCAGGTTGGCTATTGGCTCCAAAAACCTATACCACCTTTGGTTGGTGGATAGTTCGAGCTTAAAGTTTCAAGTCTCATCAAGTGACCGCCGTTACACCTCCGCTCACCGCCGCACTACTATTCATTATTAGTTAGGTACGACGAAGAGCTAATTTTCCTACTATCTATGAATTCTCTACATGCATGCATGTATATGTACATGCTTGTTTTCCAGTAGACACGTTCCGGTCGATCGGTCTATGGTTTTTTCCAATCTCTGCTTTAAACTTATGCGTGAAGTAATTATGGTGTGGACTTTAAGTCAATGACTTTATTTCACACGACTCCTACTTCAACCACTTCCTCGGAACTTATCTGGGGGAAGGATAAGATGCAGCAAGAAAAATGACCGATCTAAGGCAGCGTTACTGCTTTTTCAGGGAGGTTGAATACCTTTAGTAGGACATTAACTTTTGAAAGCCTCCATTGAGATGTCTGATATGCTTGGAAGATTTTCAGAAGAGTCTGTATATAAATATTCATTTAATTTGACTATGTTTGGCAGATGCTTTAGTGTTTGGATCACCTGAGGGAGGTTCAACTGCAGAGATCATGCAGTGTGGAGGTCACAGGTTTTAAAGTTTTAGCTGGCGAGACTGATCAAGAACAAACTTGAAACAGAACTAGTTGCATTAGATTCTTCCTGGAAAAAAAAAAGTTCGAGACATGACTGATCAGGAAGGTGGTTTGCAGCAAGCCGACAGGAAATGGAAGATACCACTCTTTTGTTTATTTAGCCATGCAAGGTATGTCACGTTCTTCGTGCCCTAAGCGAAAAATGTTCAGAATGATAAATGCTTTTCGTTTGAAATAATGCAGACATGTTTTTAAGATGGATGTTCTTGGTCTGGAGATACTGAAGATTGCAGTACCAGCAGCAATGGCTCTAGCAGCTGACCCCATAGCTTCCTTAATCGATACAGCATTCATTGGCCAGCTTGGTTTGCGATTCATCAATTTTAAACTTTCTTTCATATGTACTTTGTTAGTATCTGATCATCACTTACGAATCTCTATCCTGTGATCATCTTTATTGTAACAGGACCAGTAGAAATAGCTGCTGTTGGAGTTTCCATTGCTATATTCAACCAAGCTTCCAAGGTGACTATCTTCCCATTGGTCAGTATAACGACATCTTTCGTCGCTGAGGAAAATACCGTTCAGAGAATCAGCGATGGAGAACCGAAACCCGATACATCGGAGAATGGTCCAGGCAAAACCAGTGAAACGAAGGAGTTGGGTCCTGAAGATGTCAACCTAGAGAATATGGAGAAAGGTTCTTCACCATCAGGAGCAGAAAATGGTGCATTTTCTGTCTATAATCTTCATTTTCTTGTCCTGTCAGATCGATTTGTTCAAAAAAAATGCGAACAGCCATTGTCATCTTAAGATTTTCTCTTGATCAGATTCCAAAACAACTGCATGCAAGTCTCCTGATGTTACTCCTCCTGGAAAATGTGACATGGGAAGAAAATTTGACAAGGAAAGACGACATATTCCTTCAGCATCAACAGCACTAATCGTTGGTGCGATGCTTGGTCTCTTGCAAACCATAGTTCTGATGTTTGCAGCAAAACCTCTTCTCCATATTATGGGTGTGAAATCGGTAAAACCTGTTCCCCATCTTCTCCCTACTCTCTTTTTTCGGAGGCTCGTGCCTGATTCTGAACTTTTTGATGGGGAAAGTAATCTTTTAGTAATTGTTGACAGGATTCACCAATGTTGAACCCGGCATGGAGGTACTTGACGTTAAGGTCACTAGGGTCTCCCGCTGTTCTTCTTTCTCTGGCCATGCAAGGTGTCTTTCGAGGATTTAAAGACACAAAAACTCCATTATACGCCACAGGTGAAGAGCTTTTTTCAGTTTGTCAGAATAGAAAGTTGCTTTAGATTTGGAATTACTAGATTCTGACATTAGTGAAACAGTGGCAGGAGATGTAACGAATGTTATTTTAGACCCAATATTTATCTTTGCCTTCCGTATGGGGGTAAGCGGTGCAGCCATCGCGCATGTGGTTTCTCAGTAAGTATACTTGGTCTGTTTCAGTTTTGATAGTTACTCTATTTCTTCTTTAAATTCATGTTGACAGAGTCATTAATCATCCTCGTCAGGTACTTGATTTTGGTGATCCTCTGGTGGAGATTGATGAAACTGGTTGTTCTCCTTCCTCCAAATCGTAAACACTTGCAGTTTAATCGGTTTCTGAAAAATGGTAAGTGATTGTTGAACTATAAACTCAATTATTCGAACAAAGATCCGACTTTTTTTCCCCCCTCTGTATACATATAGGTTTTCTACTGTTGGCAAGAGTAATATCAGCGACCATCTGTGTGACCTTGGCAGCTTCAAGAGCTGCAAGGTTGGGTCCAACTCCTATGGCTGCTTTCCAGGTTTGTCTCCAAGTCTGGTTGACTTCTTCCCTACTCGCTGACGGTTTGGCTGTTGCTGGACAGGTAAAATTGTCTCTGCTTCTCTTCATCTCTGAGCAACGATCATTTTTTACTCAGAATCATGAACAGAGTAGTTCATCTGTTTCCCCCTGTTTTTTACAGGCGATAATTGCTTGTGCATTTGCCGAGAAAGACTACCAAAAGGCAACAAACACTGCAACTCGGGTACTTCAGGTAAGGTTATTCTCTAGGAAATCCATAATATCAACTCCATTAAAAGCACCTGAAAACCATGTATGCTTTGCTCTGCAGATGAGTTTTATTCTTGGCCTGGGATTAGCTGTGGTTGTTGGGATTGGTCTGCGATTTGGAGATGGAATCTTTTCAAAAGATAACGATGTTCTTCACATTATAGGCATAGGAGTCCCGGTAAATTACCCAAATTCTGAAGTCTTTTTGAGTTTCTCTGTAATTAACCAAAAAGTTGGGATTGAGTTTTTCTTGTGTCCACCATCTAGTTCGTGGCAGCTACTCAACCCATCAACTCCATAGCTTTTGTATTCGATGGTGTGAACTTTGGAGCATCTGATTTTGCCTACTCTGCATACTCCATGGTCAGATCTTCTTTTCATTTTTCACCTCCGACAACATTAGCTTCAGATTCTGAAACTTCATGCAAAGAACTGTTTGTGTTTTCTGGTGGTGGTTCAGGTCATGGTGGCTGTAGTGAGCATTGCAGCCATATTTGTCCTATCTAAAACTGGTGGATTCATAGGAATATGGGTTGCCTTAACCATCTTCATGGGACTAAGAATGTTCGCAGGTTTATGGAGGTAGAATGATTTGAAGTTGCTTTGCTCCAACATATTACTTATAAAACATCATATGCAAAGAACTAAACAACTTAAGCTCAGACATTAAAGGATGTCTTTGTTATTACGTGACATTTTCGTATGTTTTCAGGATGGGGACAGGGACAGGACCTTGGCGCTTTCTCAGAGGTTTACCATTTCCTTAGAGGAGTTTTTGATGTAACAAACAGCGCTTATTGTCTTAAATAAAAAATATGAATCCTTTTTTGGCTAAATTTTTATATCGCACTTTGATTATTATATTACAAAATACAAAAGAACGTGAAAATCAAAACTAAGCAATGGCCCATGCAGGTCTCGAACCTGCGACCTTCGCGTTATTAGCACGACGCTCTAACCAACTGAGCTAATAGGCCACCCGATAATTTGCGTTTCATGAATAGAGAAACCGACGATCATTTCACCTTTTCCAGACAAGTAAAATTGTAAAAACAGACTGCTTTACAGTTTTTTTTTTAAAAAAATATTAAATTATAAGAAGAAATTAGAAACAAAAATATACATTTTTAAAATTTTTACACTTGTATAAAATAGTGAAACAAAAAAAAAAGTAGGAATGTGATTTACATAATTAGTTTATAGTTGAGTGGATTTATCGTTTGAAAACAACATCTCTATTTATTAAAAATAAAATTACAGTACTACTAAATCCTCCTAAATCTTGCGTCTCAGCGAAATTTCTACTGGTTATTGTTGTTGAGTAGATGGATGAAGACTCAAGAAGTGTGGCGTGGTTCGTAGAGACCAAAAGTGAACTTATTTACTATTTATTATTTTAGATTATTGAGATTTAAATATAATATTAGTGAATATTTGAATTAGTAAAAATATTTTTAAAATTTATGCTTAATAGTTATTATTTTATTAGGTTCAATTATTGTCATTTTCTTAGTAAAATCCTCGCTAAAATGTCAGAGAGTTTAAAAAATATACAATCTTATCTTTAAATAATAGAAAGGTTTTTTTCGATGACTTATGGAAAAAAGATGTTTGAAAACGATTAAAAAATAATAGACAATGAGATAAAGAAATAAATGAATAAATAAAAATAAAAAAACAATATTATCATAAAAAATAAAAAATAAACAAATGTATTTAACCTAATAAAAAATTATTGTCGTTATTTAAAATTTATATAAAATATTAATATAAATAAACATGTGTTAAAATTAATAAAAATAGATATTATTTAGTGACTAGAATATAAATTTTTAAAATTACAAATTTTAATTTTATATATTTATAGCCTTATCGATAACTTTATAACAACGTATGAAAATTGGACGTTGTAGAACCTAACTAAGTGGTGTCTTACACGACATATGAACTACGTGTAGTGTCCGCATGAGAAGGTTGGCAATGTGTCTATCCCTTCCCAGATTAAAAGTCAAATCGTACCTGCAAAATCAAACATTTGCTCATTCTATTCTGGAGCAACTGTCCATCCGAATCGACATCAAAACGTATCTCGGCCGTTCGTCGCGATCGCGTCATTGGAATCGGACTCCATACCGTGTACCTCACAAACACGTAGGACAAACCTGGAAAACATTTGGCACGTGCTTCCTCCGCCTCTGACAGAACATGAAGTCAGGAAGTTACTTCTCATTGGTGAGTGATAGGAACGCGCCTGAAGTAACGTTATAAGTTCAGAGCTTGGTAATAATTAAATTAAAATTTAAAAAGTAAACTGAAAAAAAAGGAGTATATACATATATATAAAAAGATATGCTCACAAGACTGCATAGCAACATCACCGGTCCGCCGTAGTAACAGCCGCCGTCACCGGGAAGCTGATGTCATCTCCTTCATCATGGGTGCCAGTGAACCTGTGAGACCACGTTGAGCCATGCTTAGTTTCTCTGTCTGTCTGTCTTCTTCCTTTTTTACACGCCTGTGTTGTTTAATATTGAGTAAACTTGTTGCCAGGTGAGAGATAGAGATGGCGAGAGAAACGAGGAGGAAGAAGAAGAAGCAAGAGATGAAGATAGGAAAGGGAATGAGGAGAGAGAAGTGGTAAGAGATTTAGAGAAAGGACAACAAGTTGGTGTCGAGGAAATGGTGATGACAGAGGGCAATATCAGCAATGGTGGCGAGCAGACAGATTTTCATGTGTCGATGATGCAGAGATTGAACCCAACAAACCCTTTGAGGGTTCATGTCGTGAATCCTCATAGTAGAGTTGTTACTCCATCTCCTTCTCAGCCTTCTATGCCTCGCTATACACCAACCCCACAAGTAAGTTATTGTTACAAGTGAAACAAAGCCAGCAGCAAAATTTTTCTTTTCTGTTCTTTGATATTCTGTTCGTGATTGAAGTCTCTTACCCAGAAGATCTTGGGAATAGATGTGTCTGCGTGTTTAATTACATTAGTCAAAACTGTTTCTAAATTTATTAATGGTAACTTATGAAATGGGAAAAAGATTAAAGTACTTTCTTGAGTTTTGAAGTCAGTTTCTTTATAACCAATAAATTACAGACCAAGACCAAGTTAATCCAACACTTAACCTTCTTATTTCCTTGTGAACAGGTATCAATAAACACACTGAATTCTACAAAATACACTAACAGAATATCGCTGTTTCTGTTTATCCTGCACATGGTTATGGCTGTTGGGTTGGTTTCTTTTCTTATATTCAAGGGAATTCAAGGACTAATAGCAGCATCTGACACTGTTAAGAGGAAAGAGAAGAGGGTTTTACTGTATTTTCTGCCACAAGTTGAAGCAGCATCTCTGTTGAGCATTACTCTTGCTTTTGCATGGCAAAAGGCAGTAAGGAAATGGCCAAGGTTCATGGTTCATTTCATATTATGGAGCTGTTTTGTCATTTCTGCAGCTGCTGGAATTCTATTGATTTGCTTTCAAAAGCCTACTACTGATGTGGTTGCTGTTTGTTTAATGGCTTTCGCAATTGGCAATGGTTTGTATGCTTGCTGGGTTACTCAGAGAATTGGTTTCTGCATTAAGATCTTGAACAAATCGCTTGACCCTGTCTCCAAATTCCCTGACTTGAATCGACCAACTTATTGGATGCTTGCAGTAGGGTTCTTATGGATGTCTTTATGGATTTTAGCTGTGATTGGAGCTCTGAATTTCTATTTCCCACCACTTATAATTATTGCTTTGGTGTTGAGTTTGGCTTGGACCGCAGAAGTTCAGAGGAATGTGGTGAATTTAACAGTTAGTAGGGTAGTTTCACTGTATTATCTTAGAGGAATGCAGTCTAGCACTCAGTTCTGCTTCCAAAGAGCAGTAACTCGGAATCTTGGAAGTGCTTGTCTGGGATCTCTGTTCGTGCCCGCAATAGAAGCACTGAGAATTGTTGCTCGAGGCTTGAATTTGCTTGAGGGAGAGGATGAGTTCATGTTTTCTTGTGCTCATTGTTGTCTCCATGTCATGGAGACAATCTTCAGATATGGCAATGGCTGGGCCTTTGTACAGGTAAAGATTATCCTTTACCACTTCTCTCCATTGGTCTGTTTAAGTTTCCTTCAAATTTGACAAAGATTAGTGAACCTTTTCAGCTATAGAAATGCAGGAGTTGCAACTCAATCATTCAATCCTCTTTTCTATAATACGCAAGACATCTAATCCTGATTGGAACAGCTCGGTCTGAACCCGTCTGGAAGCCTATTTTTCAACTCGGACCGATTACCAACCCGACTGAAAACTATGATCAGCCATCTAGCATTACCACTTTTCTCTTGCCTTGTATAGTATTCATTACATAGGAAAAGCAGGAGAATGGTCTCTTTCAGTAGGAGAATGGTCTCTTTCAGTCTCCTTCAAATTTGCCAAATATTAGTGACCTTGTCAGCTATCTAAATATCCGAAGTTGCAACTCAATCATTCAATCCTCGTTTTCCATTATAAGGAAGTCATTTAGTCCTCATTAGCTTTTCTTGCAATAATCCAGTACGAACCTGTCCAGAATTTTTGATCCGGACCCATTGCCAAACCTATCAAAAATTATGATCAGCCATCTAACTAGACCAAGTAATCCTCTATATTTTGATTGCAGATAGCTGCATATGGGAAAGGGTTTGTGCAGGCATCACAGGACACATGGCAACTGTTCCTGAGGCAAGAAATGGAAACCATTGTCGACTCTGACATAACCAGCTCAATTTGCTTCCTCACAGGAGTATGCAGTGGCTCTATCTGTGTCATTGTCGTAGCTGCTTGGACTGCCAAAACACATCAACCCTTCACTGCAACTATCTCCCTCCTGGCCTTCTTTATTGGATATCTCATGGTTGGTACCACTAACCCTTTCTTCATAGCAAATCATTCAACTCTCAGCAGAACATTAACTTGGGTTCTTCATTGTTTCATCTGATATAATATTCCAGACCAGGATCGCCATGGCATTGCCTCACGCCTGTGTGAGTTGCTACTACGTCTGCTATGCTGAAAATCCTGATAACAGATTGTTCGATAAAACCATCAAGGACCATCAAAACCTGATCAAGTCAGGTCGAGACACGGTTGTTCCCACACCTCGGGTACCACCCAGATTCAGAGCTTAGTTTCTGATCATCCATGGCAGGTAGTTAGGTTGGTACTGAAAACTTCCCCTTCAAGTGTACAGTAACTATGGTAGTGACAACTTCAACTATAAAGGGAAGTTCTTGAATTTGGAAGGGAAGTGTAGAGAACAAGCACTATGATTCTAATTTCTCATCAACAAAAGTTACAATTGACAAAAGAAAGCCTCTTTACTCGTCAGGTGGTGTTCTTTGATTTGTATCTTTTGTATATTTCTAGGGATATTCTTTACATTAACAATCTCCATCATTTTTCTTGACATTTTGTAAAAGCCCCTACCTATTTTTAATTCAGTTTGTAGTTTTCACTCCTCAATTCTTCAAATAATTTAGTAATGAATAATCATGTATACTAAATTTAAGCCTTATTTGATCATTACAACCATATAGAGATAGTCTTCCATTTGTATTTTGTACACAACATAAAATTAGTTTCTCTAGAATACAAGAAGTTTAAAGTCTATAAATTATAACATGAACATAACATGCTCCTGATGAGGTCTCGTGAAAATTCTCTTCCTACCATGACTATAACCCTATAAAGTTATCAAGATTCATCTAATAGGTTACTGTAAACTGTGTAACAACATACAATGTAAGTCAATGGTTATAAAAGAAATCATAAGCATAGAGTTTATGAATTATTACATATATTCAATATTTTATTTAATACGCATGCAAAGAGTAATAAATATGAATTCCTCCATTTTAAAAAATAAAAATCACCATGAACATTTCTAAATTTAGATGGACTGTCCATGTATGATTACTTAAACAAGGATTGCAAGTTCTGTTCAATTCCAACTTATAAGGTCATCTCCTCCAAAAGAATCACAATCTTAAACCAATTCCAATTTCTTCTTATCGATGTCTCTGTCCTTGCATATGCAAGTTTTTTCTTCTCATTTTTGGGCAATTGCAAATGTCACCATCTTCAGTATTGTTTTTGTAGAAAACAAAAGTGAAAACAAGACCATTTGTCGTGAATGTTCCCTTTCATTAAATGAAAACCAACGAAATGATTAACCTTATTGACTATAAAACAAGGAATTAACAATAAGGGTCACCTATACACTAAAATCAACTTACTACCATCATCAACATATTTCACTCGCGTTCCTTTTGGATTCCAACCCAACGTGCATAATCCACCCACCTGTGACCAGATGATACATTTCCTATTCAGTTTTGAAGGAAGAAAATTAAGCAGTACATAAGAGACAGTGCAGAGAAGTCTCACATCAGTGATCCCAAGAATGTGTTGCCAGTTCTAACAGCAAAGCAGATTGCACTCAGTATCAACTTGTGTTGGTGTAGCAATGGCTCCAGAATCCGCTGTTCTATGAGACCGGCAAGCACCTGGTACCTGTTTTGAGAGGACAGTTGACTTAAGCAAACTCCATATTGTTACAACTACTCCTTTCAAGTGCCATTTTGTTTAATATCCATTGATGATTCAATATATGTATATATCAATGACATTAAGAATTGGGATAAATTCTACAGTTTTTAATATGAGATTTTTATATTCCAAAACCTGCACAAGATATGTTTCATTTAATGATTTCAAGGGCACAAATGAATCATTACCTTAGATTACTAGAAACTGCCATATATACACCATAGGCCACACTGGTTGATAATACAGGTACATCTTCTGCTTCAGCAGCGAAAGACTTATCAATAGTCTTTCTCAAATTGATCAGAGCATTTGTTATTCCTACACCAATCTGAGAAGGTGCAGCATTAGTGAAAAATTATCCACATTAGTTGCTGTGAACTAATTTGTAAGTATATATTACAAGAGATATAAAAAGTTCTAACCAAACATTCAAAATTTGGCATTAATCACCACATTGCATGAAAGTTCCTGAGTTTTAAGATCATAAACAAAGCAAAACTCGGAAAAACTTGAGTAGAGAAGTAAACCTACCAGGGATGCACCAGTGCCAACTGCAAATAGCTTGGCTCCATTACGCTGAAAAAATGGATTAACATAATTCAACTTAGGAAAATTCCAGATATTCTATGGCAAAACCATATGACATTATATAATGAATGCGGCACCTACCACTATTGCTCCTATTCTCTGTAAAAATGAATAAGATGTTCCAGCCAAAGCTACCTGTTCACAAGGTATTAGAAGTGCAAACGGTAATCCGAACCCATCCAGAAAAGTATATATAAATATGCTTATGCCATTTGTGTTTGTGTATTTGAAATCAGCAAATAAACCTGGAATGCATTATCAGGACAGCCGTAGAAGAACTTGGCAACAGGACCGGCACTGACTGCAAGAGGGGCACGTAGAGACACAGTAGGGGCAGGCAGCCAAACAAGCATAAAATCTGCTATTATGGCCATTACCTAACACATAAACCAGGTTACAAAAATGTAATTTAAAAGTGAACAACTAAATCGATTGCATATAGGAATTCTTCTTGTTTGCTGTTCGAATCACTAACAATTAGCTTTATTTAGTTCACTTCTTAAATGAACCCTGTCAAAGCTTGGTCTTTCACCAGCTTCTGTGTTTGGGCTGAGTCTAGGTTAAGGGATTTGGGTTACGATCAGCATTAAGTCCAGTCAAGGATGCATAAAATTAGGATATACACCATTCAGCCCTATCTCGACACTGGCTGAAAAGTTCACTTCAATTTGAACTATGACCTTCTGTTCTTCTTCCATGAGACACAGTGTTCAACCTTTAGCACTATTTCAGGATCCAACTCTTTCGTGTTTCCTAAGTCGATTCAGGAGATGGGATTGGAAGTCCATTTGCTCCAAAATTTATGAGTTGTGGCTCCTCATTGACAAGCATTTTATTGAAACTGAACATTTATCAATAAGTTAGCCATACCACATCAGCGAAAACAAAATCCAGCTCCTTGCTGAACTTTTCTCTGCGCCTTTCCAATTCTGCAGCAGTCTGAGAACATCAAACAAAAGAATGAAGCTACAAGTGCCACTGATCTTCAGATTCACAGTCCATTTCAAAATATGAAGCACTCGATTCAAATATTCGCTAGACTCTACCCTCAGATCTAGTTACCCCAAAATGAAAATGTATTAGATAGAAGAAATAGAAACCTTGGTGAAGATGCCGACACCACACTCAATAGAAACCTTAGTTAAGAACAAATCATCGGCGAGTAACCGTTCCTTGAAACCTCCGAACTGAAGCAACCATCGGAAGACAAGCGATTTGTCAAGCTCGAAGTACCTCCGTACAATCGACCCCGGTATCCTCCCCGCTTCAATCGCCGAAGCCAAGTCCTTTGGCAAGCTCTCCAACGACCTTCCCACCTATAACACCACGTCATTACAATTCCAGAACATATGATATCAAGTTATAAACAACCCAAACTCAGTTCATCACCGTGAAGCAAATCCATACCTCTGCCAATGCAAGAAAAGCTTCTGTCCGAAAGAAGAGGCAGAATTGAATTAGGGCTTCTATCCGAAAGAAGAGGCAGAATTGAATTAGGGATTAGGGTTTCTGAGTTTGTATGTATATATATATGATGGCAAAATTGTAATTACTATATAACGGGTAAATGGGTAAACGAGGTGGTATCCCCATACCCGACGGGTATTTTTGTTAACCCCCATACCCGCCCCACGGGTAAAAATTTATCCCCCATACTCACCCCGTTCGGGTAATTTTATCGGGTACCCATCGAATTCGGGTACAATTGCTATCCCTACACTCCCTTCACTTTCTCTGTTAACGTGGGGTTTAATTTGAATATTCTTAAAACAATAGGTTTTAATTTCAACACTGAAGGTTACGTTGAGATTAGTTGCGAAAGTTGGTTATTTTTCCCATTTTTGCTATTGAATACATTATGAAGGATTCGTGAAACGACGGCGTACTACGCCTTTTTCCCGACAAGCCTAATCACGAATGCTAAAGCTTTACACTTTTATCAACCAATTAAACCACCCTCCCGCCATGATATGCCGACGTTATTCCATCACTACCGCTGGCCGCCGCCACTACGGCACAAAGTACACAGCCAAAGTCACTTCAACTTCCCTCACAGGCCGTACCCTCTCCGCCGAAGTAGCACCCCCACAGCCGCAAGCGCTCGTCGACCCCCGCGGCTATCTACTTCCCCGCCGCGACCTCGTCTGTAATGCCACCAAAATCCTTCTCAACTCCCAGCGCTGCAGAACGGCGAAAGGTGGCGCCTTTACATATCTCCAGTCACCGCATCTCCGCCCAGACCCGTTCGATTCGCTCCATGACTACCTCTCCTCTCTCTCCGTCCCTCTCACTCCGACTGAAGCATCCGAAATTCTCAAATCCCTAAACTGCCCCTCTCTCGCTCTCAAGTTCTTCCACTTTTGTCCCTCTCTTTCTTCAAACTTTCGTCACGACCCGGCTACCTATACTCGGATCATACTCATTCTCTCCAACTCTGCTTTACCCAATAGAGTGGATCTCGTCCGTACAATTGTCTCCGACATGGAGAAGAGTGGGACACCTGGGACAATATCGACTGTTAATATCTTGATTGGATTTTTCGGGAACAGCGAGGATCTGGAGAGTTGTCTTGGTTTGCTTAAGAAGTGGCGTTTGAGGATGACTGGTTATACCTACAAGTGTTTGGTTCAAGCGTATTTGAGGTCTCGTGACTGCGAGAAAGCGCTTATAACTTACTTTGAGCTGAAGATGAGAGGCCACAAGCTTGATATTTTCGCTTATAATATGCTCTTGAATGCTTTAGCTGAAGATAAAAAGGTTTGTTTTTTGCTCAAGTGATGGCTTTTCTTTAGATTTTCCATGATGCTCTTTTTTTTCCTTCTTTGCTACATGTTTAAGATTAATTTGTTTCATGCTTATTTGATAGCTTTTTCTGAGAATTTTCTAAGATGGGTTGTGTTCTTATGCTACTTATTTATTGGTAGGAAGAAGAAAACTGGAAACTCAAACATAGTTGTTGATACGCATTCATATCTCTTCAAATGATGGTTGTTTATCTTTATTGACGTTTATAGTTGTGGTTTCTGATCTACAGTATTATGACAGGTTGACCAGGCTAATATGGTCTTTGGAGACATGAAAAGGAATCACTGTGAACCTGATGTTTATACTTATACAATTATGATTAAATTGACTGGTAAGAATGGGAAGATATGTGAATCTTTGGCACTCTTTGAGGAGATGTTGAACAAGGGTTGGCCTCCTAATTTGATTGCTTATAATACTATGATTGAGGCACTTGCTAATGGTCGGATGGTTGACAAAGCTATCCTTCTTTTCCTGAAAATGGTTGGTAATAATTGTCGGCCAAATGAATTTACTTATAGTGTTGTCCTTAATGCTCTGGCCTCACAAGGGCAACTTCATAGGTTGGATGAGATAATGGAAGCATCAAAGAAATACATGAATAGGTCTATATATGCGTTTCTTGTAAGGACTCTAAACAAATTGGGCCATGCGAGTGAAGCTCATCGGCTGTTTTGCAACATGTGGAGCTTTCATGATCAGGGAGATAGGTATGCATGTGTGTCTATGTTGGAGAGTTTGTGTAACGCTGGCAAAACAACTGAGGCTATGGAGCTACTGGGTCAAATTCATGAGAAAGGAATAAAAGCTGATACAATCATGTATAACGCTGTTTTTTATGCTCTCGGCAAGTTCAAGCAAGTAACCCATCTTCTTGATCTTTATGAGAAAATGAAGCAGGAAGGCCTTGCACCAGATATTTTCACTTACAATATTCTGATTGCGAGCTTTGGTAGAGCAGGGAAAGTTGAAGAGGCAGTTAAATTATTCGAAGAACTTGATAATGGTGATTGTAAACCAGATATTATCTCTTATAATTCCTTGATTAATTGCCTTGGGAAGAATGGTGATATAGATGAAGCTCACATGCGGTTTAAGGAAATGCAGGAAAAAGGATTGAATCCGGATGTAGTAACATACAGCACTCTGATTGAGTGCTTTGGCAAAGCAGATAAAGTTGAAATGGCTTGCCGGTTGTTTGATGAGATGCTTGATGAAGGCTGCTGCCCTAATATTATAACTTACAATGTCCTTCTTGACTGTCTTGAAAGGTCTGGGAGAACAGCTGAAGCTGTGGATTTGTATTCAAAGCTTAAACAGCAAGGATTGACACCTGATTCAATCACATATTCGGTGCTTGAACGATTGCAAAGTGGTTCACATAAAAAATTTAGAATTCGGAGGCAGAATCCAGTAACAGGTTGGGTTGTTAGTCCTCTAAGATGAATTAAACAGAACATATGTGATGTGTAACTGGCAGATCATTTTCTGCAGAAGATCGTTCTTCATGCATAGCAGTTGTCTTGCTTTTTCTCGGATTCGGAGGGTGTTAGTGTGCTGCGTAAATAACAGATTATTGAAATCCCTTTTAGGTGATTATTCACACTTATAATTGATGCCATTTCTTTGGAGGGATGGATGCTGAGTTTATTGAAAAGTGTTTCCTTAAAAAAAAAGAGTTTAATAGTCAAGAAAAAGTGCTGCATACTACGGCGTCCTACAGGTGGTAACTGTCACCAAGGGGATCTCACATTTGTGAGGTCTGAATTTATTTACTTTTTCATCATTATTGGTACACAAATTTAAGGAAACAACCTTCAATTTGTGTAGCATGCCAATTGATCAATGGAAAATTTTTGGCTTCATGTAGTGTTGGTTTATGTTTTATAGTGCTGGTTCTAATTTAAAAGTATTATTTATCTTATAATATTTACAATGTTTATGAGATAAATATATATTACAATTGAACTTAAGAAAATATTATAATTGTGAGATTCATAGTATATCTATTTATTATCTCTAAATTATTTATAGTCGTTTTATTAAGAGCGAAAATTACTAGCATATATTTTTTTTTTCTTATGGAAGAAGTGATAAATTTTATAAGTTAAAGTAAGAAAATGATTCACTACCTTCAAATGATTGGAGAATAATTAATTATTCTTGATTAATATTGATTTAGAAAATTCTTAATTAAGGTATAATGGCGCTATATAAATAATTTATAAATGTCATTAATAGAATTAATTATTAATAGTAGGAAACTGGCCAACTCAAATAAAGTGAATATTAATTCTATACTTTATGTCTAATCATAATATTGTATGATGAAAGTATTGAATTATATGGAAAAATTATGATGAAAAAGTTAATCAAAATTATTTTAATATTCATAAATATTTAGGTATTTATGATTCATTGCTAGATATCAATCTTGATCTATTGATATAAATTTTTAATTAGAAAACTAATGACAAGTTCAAAGAGTTTAATTCATCTAATCTTAAATTTGATTTAAGGTTATAATTTGTATCCATTGCTAACAAATTTAGGAACCTAATGGATTATACATTAAAAAAAAACAAGTTGAAAAGATAAAAGTGTTTTAATCAAGTTGGACTTGATTGTAAAGTTTGAAAAACTTTATGGTTAAATATAATATATTTAATAAATAAGGATCAATATAAGATATCATATCTTATTTGGACATAATTGATATTTAATAAGAATTAATTATAATTCTAATTAAAATTTAACTAAAATTAAATTTTTATTTCATTTAAATTACTAAAATGTTGAAATCAGATCATATTTTAGTATTGTGTATAATGTACCTATTAATCTATCAGATCAGACGTTTGGAATTTTATTTCAATTAAATTACTAAAATATTCAAAATTTATTTTAAAAGGCTTAGACTCTAAGGGGGCTATTATTTCTTGCCTAACCTTCTTAGTAATAGTTGTAGAGTTTTCTTAATACATTTTGTGAATATTATTAGAAGTCAAACACTTGTGTAATTATAGTGGTTAAGATGAGTCAGTTTTAGAAACGGTTCAAGGAAAACAATATGAAAATAATCAAACTTCACAATAAAGTACGAATAAGAATTAATGTTCTATTATATTTTATCTATTAATTATTTATAGAATTTAAGTAATCTTGATTTCGAGAAATCAATATAAAATTGCTTCGTAATTATTTTGCTACTCGAGGGATTGAATCATGTCCTCATTTCCTAACATTTAGTTGATTAATATAATTGATCATCTAAAAAAAGTGAGAATATTTATATCATTATCGACACAAAATGGCCAAATTACCAAATCTTTTGGCATTAGAGATATCATTCAATGTGATATAGAATCCTCGTCAACGTTTTATGAGAAAATGTTGTTCACATAGTTCATTTGCAACCAGTATAATGAACCTACAAATACAATAATTAATGTCTCCCTTACCATAGAAAGTGTCGAGTAAAATCCATATCAGAGAGTGTAAATCTTGTAAAAGATTACAACTATCTTTAATGTTAATCACATGTTTGTTTCTCGAGGTACATAACAATATTTGATCCATCTTAATATTTGGTTTGGGTCACTCCTAAGTGGAGCCCAAGGCCTAAATATAAAAGGGGTTTTAAACACTAAAGAGTTGTGTAGGTAAGTGAGTTTCAACCCGAAGAGAAGAGAGGGAAAAGAGAGAGAAGAAAATTTTTCGTTTTTTCTCCAACTTTGTGCAGTAATCTTCTAGCCTCCGATTGCAAGGTGATTTCTCGTCGGATCGACCTGAAATTTTAACCAGAGGTTCCTCTTTCGTTGTTCTTCATTCTGAATGGTGGAGATTAGATTTGGAGGTCTCTAAGGTACTTTGATCTTTAGTCGAAGTTGCTGAGATTTTAAGGTAATATTGTTCTTGACTCTTTGATTTTTTTCATCTTATTGATGATTATTGTTGTATTTTGAGTTGAGTGGTAACCCTAGTTATATCTAAAGGTGAAAAACTCTTTGTAACTTGATTGATGATAGTGGAGTTTTTCTTTACTGGACTAGGTTCCGTGATTTTTCCTTTCTCACATTAAGGGAGGTTTTTCACGTAAAAATTGCCTGTGTTATTTATCTTTTGCTGCTTAATTTCGTGCATTGGTGAGTTTGTTGGCCGTTGTTTTTTTGTTGGATTGGTTGTGGTTGTTCATACAGGGAAAAGTTTATTGGTTCTCATTTGTTGCCGTTGCGTGATCGGCACCTCCTTTCCCAACAATTAAGACATCAAGAGGATCATGAACACAAGCATATAACTCTAATAATGTACAAAAAGATTTTTGTCCACTTGTTATGACCTAGGGTAAACAGGTAATATGAAATCTATCCATATAACTTGTCAAGTCTCATTTAAGGAACCAAAATGTTAGCATATGTAGATATAACACTCCTTTTCTCCCAAAGTTATCATATTGTTAACATGGCATTCTTACAACTAATGTTTCTCGGAGGAATCTTACCAACTTCCATGTTTCATCTACTCTTACCCAGGACCTAGATTTATAGGAGGCTCACTCATTAAAAGAGTTGAAAATTCAAAAGTTAATAATATCTATTAAAACAGTTGAAAATTTAAAAGTTAATAAATCTGTTCATTAAATGGCGTAGAAATTGAAAAGTCAATAAATTTTCTTTAAGATATTTATATATACCAAAAGGTTTCTTGGCACTTTACCTTCTAAAAATCGAAAAGAAATTTGTGATTGAGTTTTTTATTATGAATTTCAAGCTTCACAGAATAGAGTTTGGTTTCTAACCATTAATTGAGCGGTCTAACGATTATGTTTCAATCTTGTTAAAGGAGAAGAAAAGAACACGATCTTTTTATATTTCTCTTATATATTTTTTATTTGAATTTGTTTCATATTTGCACATTTACGTAAGTTAAAGGATGATAAATATACACATATGCACATTAGATCTAAAAAAAGGAAAATTTGAGGTCAATTTGTTAGAGATATATTCTACCATCTTTATCAACAACGATATATTTCATTAAGATAATAATATTTGATCCTAATATATAATTGGAATTTCAATCTTTTTTTTTTGTTTAAACTCTAGCTTTTAATAAAAAGTTTCGATGACCCCTCTTACGAGTTTGATGATTTTTTGACAGTAGAATTTTTTAAAAATTTAAACTTTTAAATGTGTAAGATAAGATATCATCTAGGATAAACTAAGTTATAATGGTCCCACCAGTAATTAGATTAGAATGAATAGGCATTTATCTAAAAGTTTATACTAAAAATTTGTAAAAAAGATAATTATTGTGGCATTTTGCCATTTTCATAATATTTGATATTTCCTTAAAAAAGTGTATATTCATTGGCATACCATATCTTTATCTACCATATATAATAGCCCACCTCTCTTTTAACACTTCTAGTTGTTGTAGATATCGCAATTATCTCGTTGAAGAATATATTTAAACAATTAATAACATTTGAAAGTATTTTTCGATTTTTATTCAAAGAAGTTGAGATCGTTGGATGATAATAAACTAAAAGAATGTTGCATTAATTTTACAACTACTTTTTCTTATGATAATGTGTCGTATGTGGATTTAGATTATCTTTTTTTAATTAAAATTGTTACAAATGACTTTTTCAAATGGATTAATGTCATCAGTTGAAATTCTTGAATTTGTTAAAGTTATAGATTGTTATCCAATGACTGTAGCATCAGTTGAGAGAAGTTTTTTGAAGTTAAAATTATTAATAACCTACTTGGGGTCATCAATATCATAAGAAAGGTTAAATGTTTTAGCAATTTTATATGTTAGACAATATTGATCTTGATATTATTATTAATAATTTTACATTTAGAAATGTACAAAGAAATTATTTTACATGATCATCTATGTGCTTGATAGTTGATAGTACAATTCTCTTGGTATTTTCCATTTGATATTGATGTTTGGTTGTTGCTACTATTATTTTGTGGTTGCTGCTACTACTTTTAGTGATTTTATTGTTACTAACATTTACAAGATGTTAGCTACTGTTATAACCATTAAGTATTTTGTTGAGTATGTGAACTTATGACTTGAGTCACATATGTATAGATATTAAATTTTAATAATAAAAATATGTTTTTAAAGTTTGCATATTTGTATGTTGTCGATTCATTGAGACCCTTTTTTTTTTACTTTGTCCTAGGACTATAAAACATTAAAAACAACCCTAGTTCATAATTCTAAATCTTCATTTCTCTTCCATCAAGTGCTTTTGCAAGGTAAAGGTTTAATGTTGTATTATATTGGATATTTTGATGATTTATTCACGTTCTCTATATTCCTTGATCAATATTATCCATTCTGGATATTCTTCATGTCTGGAATTGTCACCAAAAGTCTGCTCCTCTTGTTTACCTCAAATTATGTCTTTTTATAGTAATTTCTAAGGTCTGGGACATACACGATCTACACGGCCATATGCTAGATCGTGTATAATCCAAAATTCACGAATTTGCATGAATTGAGGAACTTCCACGACTGTGTATCCCTTCTTTACTTCAAATATTCTTTTTATGCCACGTTTTCATCTGAATAGATATTAGCTTTGTTTAGTATAGCTAATACTAAATGTTAATAGACCAAATTTATTAGACATGGAATATGTTTGAGAAGAGTTTTAAAGTCAGCTAGAAAAAGATATATGTTCATATACAATTTTACTACTAAATCCTGTTAGGGATTTTAGTTACAAAGTTTTGGGGATTTGTCAATATCATATAGAAGACTAATTATAATGACATTTTGAGTTCACTGATCTCTTATAAACTTGAATAGTAACATGTAAAAAGATGTCAATACTTCATAACACAATACAAATAATTGCATGAAGTACAGCTAAAAGATATAATACCTTAATAGAATTGTTCCACTTAATTTAGCCTACTAAAAGTATATACATTGACTACAACTGAAGGCATTAACTTTGGATAATAAAAGTTTTCAGTAGAAGAAAAATGATTGCATGACTTTTCTTGCCTATGTAAGATATGATAGAGATCATATGTTTTTCAAATTCATATTTTTGAGAATTTGATACTTAATTTGGATTCAACATTACCATAATATTTAAGGTGTGATAAGAAATAAATTATTGAATAAAAGTAATTGATCTAAGTTTATACAAATAGTTTACATATATTAGATCAAAGGAGACTTATTCTTAACATAAGTGGTAAGAATACAAAGATATATAACCAAAACTATCCTTTTATTTACTATTGCTTACCTAAAAAAATAAGAATAAAAAACCAAGGATATATGTAAATTGTTGAGTAAACATAATTGATCCAAGTTATACAAATAGTTTACATACATTAGATCAAAGGAGACTTATTCTTAACATAAGTGGTAAGAATACAAAGATATATATTCAAAACTATCCTTTTATCTATTATTGATTAAATAAAAATATAAGAATAATTAAATTCCAAACAAGGATATGTTTATCTTTTGATTATGAATAGTATGTAACTTGTGAAACTTGTTAAGTTGAAGGATAAACTTTGACAAGATGATTATAATATTGAATTGTTAAATCTTATATATAGGATGTATGAAATGTAATAACAATTCATGAAAAATGAATAATAATATCTTATCAAATATACTAATAACTTTATGAATAGTACTGAAGTCTCTTTAAAAAAACTTTTACATAATAAATCACCACTAATAAAAGGTAGGATATAAGACATTGTCTCATCTATATTAATGACCATAGGTTGAATATGGCAGAATATCATAGGTCTTTGAAGAAACATTATAGTGTTCCTATTTTGAACACAACTTTAACACAGAGGCATATTGGTGTCATGTTAGTAAGGTAGAAAACTCCTCTAAAAATAGAATAACATGTGGTTGAGTACGGGAAGTAACATAGTATTGGGTGAGTAACTTGTTACGAGTCTTTTTCTTAAAGTCTACCAAAATTGCTATAAATTGACTCAAATCTTCTCTAAATTTATTTATTTTCCTTTAAGGGATAAAATATGACCTGAAATAAAATATAAGTCATTTTAAGTACCAAATCCCAAAAAAAAATAATATACAAACATACTACCCTCAATATCATGATAAAATATAATCTCATCATCATCATCATCACACCCAGTTCGAAGTCTTATAGTGAAGCGGGGTTTGGGGAGGTCTGATAATACGCAACCTTACCCCTACATAGTAGAGAGGCTATTTTCGGTAGACCCACATGTAGATGTGACAGAAAAAATAATGATGCAGGTTTACAGAAAAAATAAGTAAAAACTGATATGTAGAAAATTTAAGTAAATAGAATGGCAATACAATACATAAGGACATACCTAATGGTTGACTCGATTTGCTATTACCTTACACCCTGTAAAGAGCAGCTCTTTTCGTCGCTAGTCATGATAGGAGTCTTTACTAAGCGACCAACTCGCGAAGGCATAAAGGAAATTGGGTTGGACTTCCTATGCAGTAAGTATGAGGCGCGAGGACTCTGAAGGGTGTCGTTTACCCTTATCCTATCACGCCAGACTTTCCTAATTCTAGCAACTGCCTCAGTGAGGGCCAACTCTGACATATCTTTCTTGATCACTTCCCTTCAAGCCTTATAAGGCCTTCCTTTTGTCCTCTTGTAACCACTAAGGTTTATTATCTCACAGCGTCATACCGAAGCATCAGAGGGCATCTTGCGCACATGCCCAAACCACCTAAGTCTTTTCTCTCTCAACTTGTCTGCAATACTAGCCACCTGTAGTATTTGCTTCCATACCTCAATACCGACAACTCTTATTTGCTTCCATACCTCTATAGGGATGTCATCTGTTCCTAAAGCCCTTCCGCTCCCATCCCCCTCAAAACTTTTGTAATTTCTCCTCTTGTGATCCTCCCCCATGAGTACCCGTTTAAACATTGTCCCGATGCGATAGGTTCCCCTAACTTTATGTTGACCAATATGTCTTCGTTATATAGGCCATAAAAGTATCTCTTCCACCTTCGCTTGATGGCTTGGGCATCTGTGAGTACCTATCCTACTTCGTCATGTATGCAATAGACTTGGTTGAAATCCTCCGTCTCACGTGCCCTAGCTCTCGCTATCTTGAAAATTCTTTGTGCTCCTTTGACCGTATCCAAATCCCTGTACATATACTCGTAAGCGTCCCCTTTAGCCATTGAGATAGTCTTCTTTGCCTTCTGTTTTTTCAGTTTATACCTTACTCTATTAATAATCCGCTCCGCCTCTGTTGCACTTGCCAACAGATCTTTAAAAGCTCTTTTTTTTGCCTTTACCATCCCCTGGATGTCGTCTGACCACCACCAGGATTCCATCTACCGCCTTATCTTTTAGATATCACTAGGAGTTTAGTGGCGATTTGTCTCACTACGGGGGCTACTCCCTGTCACATCCGATTTGCATCCCAACTCATAGCCCATATTGTATTATTCCTAATTTAAGTCCTAAAATGTTCCACCATGTCCCCTTTGGGTCTCCCCCATCTGATTTTGCGACATGGCTTGGTAAATTGTTGTGCCTTCTATCCCTTAATTCCTAGATCCAAAACTAATAATTTATGTTGGGTTGACAGGCATGCGGTTGAAAGTACTTTGCAATCCTTACACCATGATCTGGCGCTTGTCTTGACAAGGAGATAATCAATTTGCGTCTTGGTTGTGCTACTCTGAAACTTCACCAAGTGAGCTTCGTTTTCCTTAAAAAAGGAATTTACTATTACTAACTCATATACTATGGCCATATCTAATAAATCAAACCCACTTTCATTTCTAGTGTCGTACCCGAAGCCCCTTTGAGTTCCTATGTAACTATCTGAATCCATCCTTATACGCCCATTAAAATCCCCTCTTAGGATGATCTGCTCAGTATTGGAGATTTGTAAAAGCACCCCCTCCAGCATCTCTCAGAATGTTCGTTTTTGTTGTCCGCCTTCACTAGCTTGAGGTACATAAGCACATATTATATTGAGAACCATGCTGCTTAAAACAATTTTTGCCACCATTATCCTATCATTGACCCTTATGATCCCCACTACTCTATTTATAAGTCCTTTGTCTACTAAGATACCTACCTCATTCTACTTCCGCGTACTTCCTGAGTACCATAATTTAAACCCCCTATCTCCTTTGTTTTAACTCCTGCCCACTTAATCTCCTGAATGCATGCTATATGTATCTTATACTTGTTTAAAATCTTCACTAATCCTAATGACTTTCCTGTGTGGGTTCCCACGTTCCAAGAGCCTATCCTTATTAAATCATTTACGTCTTTATTCCTGTAAATTGTGCATACCGACCTGCTTGCACTGATTCTATTCGCTCGATCTGAAGGCATCCCTCCTAACCCGTGTCTCTTACGTATCCCATCTGTACTATCGTAAGAAATTCTTAAAAGCTGGAACTAATAGACCCCACCGCAAAAAAGTGAGAATAATATATAATCATAATCATAATCATAATAATCATAATCATAATTTTATTATTATTATTATTAAAAATAAAAATATAATATATGGTTCAGCCGGATTCTGCTGAGGTTGAACGTCATTGTTCTGATCCATGGTCTGTGCGATTCAGGCCGTGAGATACCTGCAAAACAGATAACGGCGGGCCGGGAATTGTTTCCCTGGAGGCCCCTTCGACGCTCAAGTCAATATTTGTGAGAGGTTTTGGTTGCTGAGAATACGGGAAAACAGCTAGGGTTACAGTCTCATACCTGAATCCGGTAGGAATAGTACCTTATATATGCCGTGGATGCTAGGTTACGTAGGTCTTTGCGTTTGCATGGGGGTCTAACATCTGATGGATCGGACGGGCCGTGGATATGCGGAGATGGGCCTGGGCCTAGCACAGCCGGCCCAACCATGTGAAAGGGTAAAGATAAGTCGCAGAGAAATTGAGAAGGCTTGACAAATGAAGAGTTTTAGGTTCAGAATAGTTAAAGGTTTCATGTGTACGGTATATCAGGAGTATTCTAAAATAGGTTAGGTTCTTTAAAGCTATGACAACTTTTTCCCTCCAAAACACCCTCATAACAAAAATTACCAGCTATAACTTGCAGTTACTAACGCTGTTAACTTTTACTCATCAGACGGTTGATCGCTTAGCATCACCATGTTGAGGTTCCGTCTGATTTCTTTGAACCATTCTTCACTTAGTGGTTTAGTGAAGATATCCGCCCACTGAAACTTCGCATGGCCGTAAAATATAGGGTATAGTGTGTAACATCTCACCCTCAATTGGAAGGGTAAAATGGTCAATTGGCATAGGATGGGCTAGATTGAGAGTACATAGGACTGCTCATGTATAATAGGATATTTGTGCACATGAAATTTCTGTTCATGCATTCATGATCATTCCCGGTAATTGGGCCTAAGACATTTTTATTGGGATTAACGTGGTTAATAGGGTTGAAAAATTATTCTGAGTGCGCCATAAATTGTTTTCTATTTTAAGGGATTTTTAGGAATTTTTCCGGAGAAATTTCCCAGACCGGAAAAAATCGCCAATTGGCGAACCGGTTGAATTTCTACTGTAATTTTTTTCTATTCTATTCCTTATTTTAGTGGGAACCATAAACGGATCCCTAATGGTTGTAATCACCGAAAATGTGAGTGAGAAGTTGGATAAGTAGTGATTAAATAGATTAGAAAATGAATATGTTGACTTTTCTTCATTTTTTTTCACTAATTGCCAAAGTGTTCTCTTAGTTTAATGCATGACTATCCCTCATTTTCGGTTGTTGCCTTATGAAGAAAGAGAAAAAGAAGACTTGGTGGCTTAATGGGGGGGTTCCACCGAAAAGTGGGTGGCTAGATTAGATATGTTGATTAAAGTATAATTGTTTGACTTTTCTTTCAAATCATTGACAAATCACATTCTTCCACCAAATGCCATCATTTAATGCCCTTCCTTTGTTCCTATCGGTTTGCTTCTTGAAAAATCAGAAAAGAACAAGTTGCTATCATAGCAAAACTCATCCGAAACCAACTTACTCTCATCTCCTTCATCCATCGATTTTTGCTTCTCTCTTCACCTTCCTCACAAACTTCAAGTTGAGTTTTGTCTTGCCATGAGGATGATATTTATGTTTGATGATAAAAGAAAGTAGAGAAAGTGAGAAAGTGGTGTAGGATTTAAGACTTGAAGGTGGAAAAAGCTCATTAGGTAAGTAAGATTTTCTTTAAGCTTTATATGATGTTTTTGGATGCTTAATGATGTGGTAATGGCATGGGAAATGATAGAAATTAAGGTTGGACCAAATCTGGAAAATTAGAGTTTTTACCTGATTGTACTGTTTTGAGCATAAATATGTGTGTAGGAATGCAAATGAGGTGCAGTTTGTGGCCACTTAAACTTTACGATGTTAGCTACAGTTTTGTGTGAAATAGATGTTGTCCAATTTGACTCTTAAGAGGGTGACAATTGGCTTGGAAAGTTACTGCTCATGACTGGAATGAACAGTACCCGAAATCATACCCTTGAGTTTTGCTAATTTTTATGAATTAATTGAGAAGGAATTAGGACAAATGGATTAGATGGAAAATTGTATCCTATTAAGTTAGCATTCCAATGCCACTGAGTTTACAATTTTTCGATCTCTATAGTAGGAGTTATGGCCTGATTACTATTGACTGTTTTCATGCCTTGAATGAAACCTAGCTGGAATGGCCAATTTAGTGCACATTCGGATTTGGAAGAATTTTAGTAATTTTTGTGACTTAAATTGGTGTTGGAAATATACTGAAGAGTTTTAGATGACACATTGATCTTGAAAATGGTATATGGTTTGTAATTTCTGGAAGTCAGATGTGGGAGATATGGAATTTCAAAATCTGAACCTACATTGGGATGTTAATGACTGATTAGGTCAGAAACTTGC
>JANZXV010000001.1:9444078-9467540 GCA_027576455.1 Erythroxylum roigii | reverse complement strand
TTTCTGCGTGATCAGTGTTTTGTGGCCATAGTGAGAAATGTTTGGAGATTCCTATTTCATACCTCGATTAAGATGCGTAGTCAACAAGACTCTGCACATAAGGGCTTAAGTGCAAGTTAGATGGGTTCTACGCTAGGTTTGATGGGACCTACTAAAAGTAAAAACAAAAAGATAGCTTATTAGATAATTGACAGACCGTAACAAAATTAAGGTTTCCGTTGAATTAAGGTTAAATTTGACTATTTTAAAAAATTAAGATTCTTTTTAAATAGTTTAAAATATTAGGTTCTAACATGAATTTTGGTGAAAACTTTAAAATTCAAAAGAAACGAGAGTTCATTCATTAATTAAAAAGGAACCCTAAGCACTTCTTTTTTTATAAAGAAGTTCAATATAATATGTTATTTAAAAAGTTAATAACACCCCTTAATCTTTTCACTCTTTTTATCTCTCCCCTTTCTCCATAAAATGCACAATAAACAATGTAACTACGAGGATTAACAAGAAACAAAGATTTTCTGGAACAATTAAGTATGTAAAAAGAAATGTAATAGACAAGGAAATTAGTAATTGCAAAAAAAAAATCTTTCATATAATAACAAAAAGCCCATAATCCATGTGGGAACAATAGTGAAAATCATTTTAAAAAGTTGAGTTCTTAACAGAAATCCCTAAAATAGAAGACATAGAAGAAAAAGAAGAAGTTAAAATAACACAAAATTTAGATAAAGCATTTTCAATATCAAGAGAACAACCTCGACGTCTACATATAAGCCTTATAATGAAAAAGAGACAGCCCACTAAGTAATATTAGAAAACAAATAATAGAGTTATCATGGAAGTTCTATTGCCTCCGAGGGATGTGGCTAGATGGTTGAGAGCGGCGCTTAACTTCGATTAGGTCCCAAGTTCGATTCTTTACTAGCCCCTCTTGTAAGTGCCTGGGGCAGCCGAGGTTTTACTTATGAGTGGAGAACTAGTGTAGTCGCTTGGCCCTCAGTGATACGATGTAGCCACTTGGCCCTCTAAGAAATGAGCCCGCTTAGCCTACTTGTGGGGTTTCCTCGAATCCAAAAAACAAATGTAAGTTCCATTACAACATTTAAAAAAATTAAGGATAATATTATTTCTTAATAACCTCATTTAGACATTACAAAAAAGAAATATTAAAAACTAAATAAGCAATTATTTGTAACTGTTCATTTATAATGTGAAGATAGATATAAAAAATTTTCTTTTTAAATTTCATTGAAAAATAAAGAAATTTGAAGTATGAATTGTATCAATTAAAGTAGAAACATTATCTTAATTATTTATTTGGGATTACCATATTTTTATCCTTTTATCATATTCTTTTTTAATTATCTCTATTAAAAAAATAATTGAATCTTTCAACATTATTAATTTTCATAATTAAATTTTTTACATTAGCTTTTTTTTTTTTTTAAAGGCTTATATGATAGGGCAAATCATTTTAAAAAAGACCTAGTAATCACTTGGATGCCACAATAAATAATCCTACTCCTTAATGGCAAATTGGCGTAGTTAAAATGGGACTTACCTTGCCACACCAATTTTCACTCACGCGAGGCTCCATTGAGATCCTCTTATATAATAACAAGCACCATGAATGTCATTCACAGCTTCTTTTCATTAGCATATTACTGCACCCTTTTATTTAATTCAATTGTATTTTTCAACCTCAAAGTACTTTACGATAAAAATACAGAATAGATTCTAACATTTTAAAGCGTTTAAATTAAAACTTAAACATTTTTAGAACAAAACAAACCTTAAGTAAATATAAAATTTAACAAAGTTAACTCTTTGTTAATTAAAATGTAACATCAATGATGACGTGACATTAGTTTTTACTTTTTAAATAAAAATTAGGTCCTATCATTACATGACAAATAAGATTTATTGTTTGAAAAATATGAAAATAGGCTCAACAACTATATAACAATAGATCCACTTTCTAGTTAATTTTTAAAAAGCTAATTATATGAAAGTGAAACCTACTTTCTGTTTAAAAAATATAAAAGTAATGTATTCGCATGACGCCCTTAAGGGGTGTGGCTTGATGGTTGAGAGCGGAGCTTATTTTTTATTAGGTCTCAGGTTCGATTCCATGCTAGCCCCTCTTGTAAGAGCCTAGAGCAGCTAGGGTTTTACCTGTAGGTAGAGAACTAGTTGGGCCTTTGATGATGAGGTGCAGCCACTTGGTTCGCCTGTGGAGTAGTGCGCCAGTTGGACCCTCGAAAAGGTGTGCCCGCTTGCCCCGCCTACGAGATTTCCTCGAATAAAAAAAAAGTATTCGCATGACATTTAATTGACAAAGAATTAATCTCATCAAATATTCCGTCAAGTTAGCGTTGGTTGATGTTTTCATTTCTCTCTTTAATTTACACCATTTTTTACTCTTTATTTTTTTTTTAGGACAATGGAAAATACAAACTAAGAAAAACAAAACAAAACAAAACTCAAGCAAGCGGCTAATGCGCTGCTCGGGGGAACAACAGGCCTAGCTGGTCGTGGTGGAGTCCTGACAGGAATTTTTTACTCTTTATGAACGTTGTTTACGCTCTTTCCATAGTTGCTGTTAGGAATTTAGAACTCTTAAACCCACACCCAAGGATATTTAGTAGACAAAAATATCAGAAAATAACAACACAAGAGAATTTACGTGGAAACTCCCAAACCGGAAAAAAACTACGGGCACTGAGAAGAAAATCCACTATGTGAAAAATTCTTACAATCACACAATTTTTCCTTTCACCCAATCCCCTAATACACCAATACACTCACAGAGAAATACCAAAGACAAACTCTCCAACTCTCACCTCAAAAGAGAAATTTAACTAGAGTCAAATTTGTACTACATATCTTTGACTTTGTTTGATGCATTTAACAAGGAGGTAGCATTCTCCTTATATAGGCAAGAGTCTTACCTCACTTGTTGTCCCCAACCAATATGAGACAACAAAAGAACCAAACTCAACAGTTGCGTGCGTAGTTTTCATATCTGCAATAGTTAAGCATGGTTGCAAGTAAACATTAAAGAGGTCTAGAACAAATTTTTAGAATTCGCGTAATAAATAGCTTGACCAGAACCTTGGCTCTCAATTGTTTAGACCAGGTTCAACTCATGACCCAATATAGTTCTCGAGTTTAATTATATCCAGCTAACCAACACATGTGAAGAAGTTTTACTGCTTAGTTTTTTAATTCAAACCAGTCTTTACGGTTTTAAGAATTGTTCTAAGCTCCTCAAATTCTTCCTAACATCTTCGTGGACCCACATAAAGGTCACAGAGCAGAGGGGGCTGTGGCCGGCGGCGACGGCTCTAATTTACAGGCAGGGTATCGTCGGACACTGATCCTCTGATTGCGACTTTATGTGTGAAGAGAATTTTCTTAGTTTTTTTTTATTTTTTATAATAATTGGAATTTCTAAGGGTAAGAGGACCAGTCTCACCTGAATGAAAATATGATATTTTGGCCATAAGAAAAATATTTAACTCAGATTTTGTAATATGAGTTAAATCAACACAAACTGTAAGATAAAGCAATTTACATCTAACGCACTCCTTGTCCTAAGCTATATGTTGTCGACACTTGGTTGCAAACGAAAAATCATATTAAGCTGACTCACAATCACCAGCTCAAACCCAAATTCATGAAAAATGTCAGCATCTAGAAACCCAAGTCTTCATCAAGTTGAGATGGCCTTTGCATTCTGACGCTACCGATGCTGTTCCTTGACGCCATTATTTCATTCAGTGAAAGCCTCTTCTTTGGCCCTGACTCTGGCCTTTGCTTTGGAGCACTAAGAGACCTCAATTTAGCCTTGAAGGATTGTGTGCTTGCCATATAATTAGGGAAGCCTGAGTAAGCCCTGAAATACCCGTTTCCGCAGACACTCTTGGCTGGTGTAACAGGAGCATTCGAACGGAGAGAATTCACGATTCGCGGCGTGCTTTGTGCGGTAGAGAACCTACATGCGTCGCCGGTGAAATACCAGTCAAAATCTTGATCGTTTTTGCAATCTCGTATGGAGATTCGAGCTGGAACTGGACATGGAAGAGGTGATGACAGTCCGTGATAAGGAACATCTTCACCACATTCTGATAATGCAGTTGTAAATCTACGTGACATTGATCTTGGCTTGCATGTATCGATTTCGACTATTTTTGGGCTATCATCAAATGCAGTCATTTCGTAAGATGCAGATAGCCTCTTGCTATGGAACTCACTTCTTGCATCATCAAATCTTTCCTGAGAAACCCAAAAAAAACAAGAAAAAGAAAGAGCAGTGTTAAGAACCACGGGGTATTCTTAATGAAAATGAACACCAAACAAGTATGGTTCTTACCATGGATCTTCGTGGTCTGTGTCCAGATTGAAACCTATTCTGTTTATTAACAGAGCGACGAGCTCGTTGGATTCGAACTGCATTTTGAGCTCTTAAAAGAGCTTCCATACTATGAAGAGTTGCAGTAGCTCGTTTTCGAACTAAATAGCCTCTGACAAGTGCCTGAATCTTAACTAGTCCTTTCAATGCTCGAAGCGCTTTTCTAGCCTGAGATAGTTGATTAAACTCAAACTAATTAGAATTGGAAGATTTGGCCTATATAACAAATGAACATATACATGACTCATCTCAGAAATAAACAGTTGTAATACAGATGACAGGAAGCCCAACTGGTATGGGGATGAGACAGACTTACAATAATAGCCCAACTTAATTCAGGGTATCAATCAATCATAGCCCTACTTCTAAAGGCAAGGTTTCAAATTCAAATTCTTACAGCCAGGAAATGGAACGGAATGATTGACCAAGTCAAGAAAAATTGAAAAAGTATGCGTACCTAACAATGATCCTCTGGCAAGTATAGCTACTGTTTCGAAACCATTTGACAATGCTCTCTTTAAGAAAAGTGAAGTACTTCGAATGACCACAAACCCAAGGTTAAAAGTAAAGGTTTAAGAAAAAAGTAACGAAACCCCAAACACGGATGTACTGTTCTTGTAGCTTTTTAATGGCAGCTATAAAAGTAAGAACTAAGAGAAACATCTGCACCACTATAATACCTATTGTCTTGGAAACTAGAGCAGAACAAGCGTATCTCCGAAACAACTTTTGTGTACAAGAAGAATATGGGCACATTAAGCTGACCAACCAAAACAGAAGCCAGATAATATAGGATCAAACCAAAAACACCTAACATACCAAATAGCCTCTGAACACTGTTTGAATTCTTACAGCTGCCAACTTCTCTCGGTCTGCTACAAACAAAGTCCCTCTGCCCTGACTTGTTAGCCTCACCACCGTCATGGCTGCCTGAGCTGCTACCAGTGCCGCATCTGCAGCCGCAGCTGTGGCGGCGGCCACCGTAATGGCATGCTTGCTCTGCTCTTTCTCTGTTTCAGAAAGGTAGGATCTGAGCCAGTCAGCATCATTTTCCGCCGGAAAATTCACCGGAATCCGTGGAACTAAATTACTGTCTCTCAATGATTTACCAAAACTCCATCTTTTCTTCTCTTTTCTGTCACTTGCTGAACTTGAAGTTTCGATATTTTTCCTCTCTTTCTCCTTATCTTTCTTCATGCCCAAGAAGCCCTTTAACCACCTGGTAGCTTTGCCCATTGTCTACCAATCTATTTACAGCTTGAAACAACACACAGGTTTCCAAGCAGCGATAATCCTAGAAACAGGAACAATGCGTCAAGATCAAAATCTTTAGATACAATACGGTGTTTAACAAGCTTTTCCAAGTGGAAACTTCTAAGCGGGAAAACCAGAGAGTAACAACGTGAAGCACTAAACAAGAGAAGCGAAGTAATGGTCAATGTGAGGAACTGCTTTTACAAGTGGCATCAAAAAGGGAGAGAGAAAGAGAGAGCAAATGGAATGCTGGTTTCAAAAAACTTAAAACGACAGACCAAAATGTATGTTTAGAAAGAGAAAGAGCAGGGACTGCAAGATCTTTAGAATCTTTACAGGTTGCGAACAGAGAAGTGAAGTGAACAGGATGGTGTAAGCATCTAAACCTTAAAACAAAAGGGTAAAGATTAGACTTTTATTTTCAGGAAAAGAAAATCTGACACAACCTCGTGAAGAACTGCATTAGAAGACAAAAAGACGCAGAGGTATGGACTCAGAGAAACCAATTTAAAAACTTAGGATTCAAAAGAAACCCACCACCAACTATACACAAACAAGAGTCTGAAGACAAAACACCATAACAAGTGAGGACTTCAGGAGAAACGTAAAAGTGAAAGTAGCCGAAACCTTCTGAAATTTAAACGGACTGCCGAATTTAGCGAGGACACAATGAAAAAACAGCACCACCCAAGCAAATTTCCTCACACTTTGGCTATAAAATTGCATTCAAATGTCTTTCTTCTCTCTTTCTCTGTAAACTTTCTGGAGCCACGTGTACTAAAGATACCCACTGACCGCCCGTGAATTTCTAAACCTCTCTTTCAAAACTCGAATATCTGCCCCTCTCGTCAAATTTACGACTAAAATTAGTTCACACACACACTCCTCTCTGCATATCAAAAAGTACAGTGAAGAGACATTTAAAGCTAAAAACAATGCTACTAAAATTAGCCCCAAAGAATAAGCCAAAAATAAAAGCTGAGAGACCTCTCTCTCTGGTGGTTAGAGAAGATCTTTCTACTATGATTTGTGGCACAGCATCTGCAGAGCAAATCTTTCAGTTTTTGGAGATTCAAAACGAAAAGGGTCCTGTTTCAAAGAGGCTTTTACTTTGAAAGTTCGAATCTTTTTAGTAAATAAAGACGGTGATGGTCATTAAGAAGAGAGAGAAAAAGATGGGTTCTTTTGTTTTTTGTAGAGCAAAAAGATGGGGTTTTAGAAGGCCATAAATAACACATTGTTCCTATTTGATAAGGTATTATTATGGGAAGGGACGAAGGGTTACATGAAAACAAAGAAAAACAACTTCGCATTCACATTCACATTCAGAAACCGTACATTAAAGCAGGTTCTTGCTGTTAACAAATTACAACTCGTTTAAAACGCATTCATAAATGCCAAAGTCAGCGATAAACCTTTATCTCGTGAACTATTCTTTTACTGGTATTGGAAATTGCGCAGTGGTGCAGCGTAGTTACAGAACTTCTTTTCATTCTCTGACCTCATCGATGAAGTGGGTTAACTTGTCCCCTTGCTTAGAAATTACTTGCAGGCTGCAGCCATGAGCCATGAGCCATGAGCCATGAGTCGAGAAACCAACAACAGAAAGATTGCCCAAGCTCGACTAGAACTGACTTATGGTCTAAACCTGCGAATTAGCGTAGTCTTTCTGTTATTGTTACACTTGGGACTTGAACGCTAGCCAACTTTCCAGGTCATGACAATTCTGACCCAGAACGTGGCTGTTCCAGCCTATAACAATATTAGGGCGCGCTAGCTCAGCCAGAATCCTCAGGCCGATCAGTTGAGATGTATATCCTGCCTGGTCCTTTTTTTGGGGCTTCTGTATGCCTAACCCCATTCTTAAGGCTTGCTATATTTGCTAGGCCTATAGTATGGCCCCTTTTTATATTCATAGTTTCAAATAAAAACATAGTATTTACAAAAATCTATAACAGCATCAGCTTTGGCCTTTTGCAAAGAATGCCAGGTCACGAGAACGGAATGACATGCAAGCTGTTGTTAGCTGGCTTTAGCCTTTAGTGTTAGAACTTAGAAGACGACATTGCTTTCAAATTAACCCAATAAATGAAGGTGGTCAATATTTTTGTCAAGACTTTATTATTTTAATGATTTTTATAATTATATTAATTAAATTATTTATGTATATTATAAACTATTTATTAATTTGCATAATTCGTATAACTTATTATAATTACGATATATCCTAACTTTTCACTTTTCACGAAGTGAAAAAAGGCAAGTGTTAACAATCCTTGGATAAACTTTCAAATACAACTCCAACATGTCCTAACATCGGAGCAAGCATGCAGGACTTATAAATCCTTTATCTTCATCGAATCGAACTATTAGTGTTGGTTATAACATTATTATGATTTAGATATTTTAAGATATATACGTTGTATTCTATGCCTTTAAAAAGCCATTTTATTAAGTTAAAGATGAGAAGTGTTACTCATAAAATTCAATATATAAGTTTTCCCTTAGTGAAATAGTAAATTGAAGTGTTACTCATAAAGCTCAATATACTTAACGTATAGTTATTTAAATCATTTTGATTAACATAACACAATAAATGTTACTATACTTGATTAATTAACATCTCACAACATCATGATGTATTTATCAAAAAAAATCATTGAGATCGTGCTGTCTGTCGCATGAGCAAGACTTTTGTTGAAATCAAAATCGTGAAATTCCCACAAAAGGATAAGAATTGGTTATTTTTAACTGTTTTTCTTCCTAAAGATTTATACTTGAGTTTACGAAAGAGGATGTTAGGTATGAGATTGATTATTAGAATTCTATGTTGATTGGAGCTATAATTGGATTGAAAGTACGTTTTATTGCTACGAATAATTAACTGGGTTGAAAAATAGATGAAAAAGGGTGTTTGTAGTCAAATTTAAGATAGAAGATGATTTATGCTCTGCTTTTAATGGTGGACCTTGACTATTCAAGGGTAGAGACTGAGACTTAAGCTATATCCTTGCAGCTTAGAGTGTTTGCATGCATGTACGTCAACAGGCCAAGATGCTAAAAGTGTTCCTACTGCTAATCGTATTCAAGTTGCTACTATTGCAGTAAAGGGGACACATGATTGGCATGATGCAAAACGACGGAGATTTAATCTAGATGATAATGAATTAGGGGGTAAATAAAAAATTGCTTAGGCTACCACTCAAATGCATACCTGGGAGGATGAAGGATCATGAACTTCTCAATCTAGGGCTATGGATAATCTCACTACAGGAGCTTGGAATGTTAAGGGGCTAAATGACCCCCCTAAAACAAGATGTTTTAAGCATCTTGCTAATAAGAATAAAAATATATCTAATTGTTGGGTTAGAGACTAAATTAAGGTGTCAAATTTAGGATAGCATCATGAACAAGTGTCAGAGAGAATGCTGTATGGCATCTAATGTAGAGTGTGACAAAGCTGTAGGATTTTGCTTTTATGGAGATTTCAATATATTTTTGTTCAAATGCTTGGTAAAATTGCCCACTGAAAGATGGGTGCTCAAAATGGTAAATACAATTTTCATGCTACCTTTGTCTATACAAATAATGAAGTTGAGAAGAGAAAAGAGTTATGGAATGTGATCTCTCAGTTGAAGATTGACGTTACAGGAACTTGGCTATTGATGTGTGAACTTAATGTTATTTTGATGGCAGATTGAGAAGAAGGTTGAATCCGAGGAAGAGGTTACAGTGGGTAGAGAGTTGGCATACATTTTAGCTGTAAATGGCTTCTAACATCCGAAGTTTTTTTGGCCAGTCCATGATATGGAACAATCATCACACATATGCTAAACTGGATAGAGTGTTGTTGAATGATCATTGGTTGATTAATTTTTTAGATTCACTGCCTGGATTTAGTCTCCTCTTCAGGGAGTTTCAGGTCATAACCCAACTATAGGTCATATCCTCAAGAAGCCAGTTCCTGAAATGATATCTTTCAGGTTTAAGAATATTTGGGTAAATGGTGACTAATTTAAGAAGCTTGTTGCCAAAATATGGAATTAAAGCTCTTAAATATACAGCTAAAGAATTCAAACAGAGAAAAGTAAAAAATGGAGGCTGTTAGAGATGCTTTTGTATACTGCTCAGCAGGATCTTGAACATGACAAGTTTAATACATCTTTAAAACAGAAAAAGGAAGGAGAAATTGCATAAGTTTGTCAATACCAGTAAGTCATATAATAGTAGTAAGCCAAAGCTTCTGGACCCTAATACTTAGATACTTCAGAAGGATATAATTGATATCTTCAATTCTGTTAAATATCTAAAGATTTTAGTAAAAAATATCTAGTAACTACACACTAAAATAACAAATTCATAATGGTGGATTAGCTGTTTCATATTAGAAATAAAATCCTTCATCTCGTATAGAATGGAGATGTAACAAGATTGAGATTGAAACAGGGGAAAGCTGATACATCAACAATTCATGAGTTATTCCATAAACCTAAATAGGAAATGAGACGGGCTTCTATTATTTGGAATAGATTATGGGTACCAAGAATGTCTTTTGTAACTTAACTTTTTAGGACAGAATGGCAACTAAAGAAAGGTTATAAATAATGAATTAGTTTTTATGAATTTTCTATAGAGCCAAGAGACATCTATTTCACAAGAGTTTTTACAGTCTACAATGAATTGGGTGAATTATGCTACAGAAGCAAGAAGTGTGTTGCTATAAAAGAAAAGGAAAAGGACTATAGTTACCTTTATACTATGTACTACTACTTTCTGCACCAATATATTTTATACAGCAGTGTAGAAACACTATTATTTTTCAAAAGAAGAAGTGTAATGTAAAGAATTATATTTTGCGGCTCATTAAAGACCTTTACATTGATTGGAAAGCTTTGACGTTGGAGAAAAGTAGAATTATTGTTGTTAAGTACGATTGAGATTTAATGTATTTTAAACCTATGTAGCTTTTGGTGTATATACGGGGTTTGCCCTCTAAAAGGATATATTTTTGGTGGAATATGTTCTATTTTCTTAAAATAAAAACTACAAATTCTGTAAAATTTTAGATCCATTATGAATCCAAAACTACATAAATGTTGAACTAACATTGAAGTATAGAAATTTTCATTTTCCAATTATGTTCAATTCTACTTTTTTTTTCTTGTTGTTAAATTTGGTCTTTCTCTTTGATTTCTAGCATTTTCACCCAAAAAAAAATCACATTGAATTTGTGATTTTCTTGAGTTTCTTTTTAGTTCTAAGGTCAGAGGGATAGAGCGGATCAGCACTACCGCTAAAACAGTTCAATGTCAAGAAGTCAATATCAGTGGTAGGATCCACATAGATTGATTTCTAGAGAAGTCTTAATTTGAAAAAGGTACTTGGGGCTTCTACTATTTTGGTAATTGTTGATGTATTTGATTTGGAATTCTATCTTTGTCTTTATTCGAAGTTTTTGATCAATTTTGGCCTTTATGAGAGTGAAGAAGAAGGGAAAAAGAGGGAGGAGGCTCTAGGCAAAATTAGACAGGTAATTCGTGGATATATTTTAGTTTAAGTTCAAATTTTTTATGATTGGTACTTTAATTTGGTGCTATAACTTTTGTTGAATCAGCTGTAGGACTTTAAACATGTTGTCATGATAGCTTTTCTTTGTGTTATATATTTGTAATTATAAATGCATGTTATGTTTCATGACACCTAATTGAAGAATATTCAGAGTTACCTCCTGAGTATCACCTCTAGTGTGCAAGAAGAGATGTAGCTTATGTAATTTAGGGTGTATCTTTATTTCTTTGCTATAGAAGTCAAAGTTCATGGGATAATTTTACATGGTAAAAAAGTTTAAATTGCTTTTGGTATCATTTTGATTGAGCTACATTCCATAATATGCAGACGTAAGAAAGTTATGTTTTTCACATGTTATATCTTCTATTTGATCATAATGTTAGTTCTTATCATTATTAAGTACGTCATAAGGTATTATGTCAATAATTAATGGAAGATTGATATGGACATTATAGTTTGATCTTTTTATTTTTAGATTTCAAGCAACTACATCCAGATTCCAAATATGGTTAAATAATATTTATTGTTCTTTACACTGTATCCATCTTCCCTTTACATAATTCTGATGGGTTATTATGTTGATTATATTCCAAAGTGTTGAGGATGAACTCTCTGTGAGGGTTATGTTGACAGTGGTGCGAGGGACCCAGATCTGTGACAGCAGTGTGAGGGGGAAGGTTCCTCTCCTTCTCGCGACCTAGTTCCAACTCCGGTGACCCAGTGAGAGGCGCGAGAGTGGCAACCTTGTCCTCTATATTTGTAGGAGGTGTGATAGCAAGTAGCAAACAGAAAAGAGAGGTGACCCACCCAAAAACCAACGATCCCCTAAATCCACCTCCCCTGCCACTGAGGCATCAACCTCAATGGCATGCCTTTTGGCATCCCTTTTTGGCATCATGAGAGGGGGACCTTCCTTATCAAAAGTCGACTTCCTTGTGCTTACCAAGGAAACAGTAGCATCTCACTCGGTAGTTGATCGAAATGGTAAAATCTCTAGCCTCCATGAAATTGCAGATAAAGATTCGCCCATATCCAATCTAGTCGGATCATGGAGGAACAAATTGAAGACCGTCTACCATAAAGGAACACTCAAGGACCATCAAAATGTGCTTAAGGATGGAGTCTTATCTCCACCAATTGATCTGTTAATGGCTAGAGTTCGAGCTTGGTCCATGTCTCTGCTAGGCTTCTTTTGGTCCAAACATCCTGCATTTTCGGCAGTTATTGCTTGGGCAAAATCAAGATGGGGAAAGAAAGGAATTGAGAAAGCAATGCTTAAGGAAGACGACTTCAAGTTTGTCGATAGCACCAACTTTGATGAGATTATGGGGCAGAGCTGGTGGCACATTGGAGGGCAACCTCTTTTCATCCAAAAATGGCGACCGACACTGGAAATGGACTAAGGTCAGATAGACACCTTGCCACGATGAGTATAATTCCATAACAACCTAATGGAGTTCTGGACTATTAAGGGTCTTAGCTATATGGCTAACTTTCTGGGTAAACCCATTTGTATGGATTCCCAAACTGCAACGATGGAACATATTTGCTATGCTAAAATTTGCGTTTAATTTTTTAAAAAGGCCTCCCTACCTGATTCACTTCCCATTCTGTGGCTAAATGACAAAGTGAACTGGAGAAGAATATCATCTCCCTCTCCTTTCCCTAAAAACCAACGAATGATAGCAAATTCTGGAAGCCTACGGGTAATATGTTTCAAACTGGATGACATGATGAATTACTGGATTCTGGTATAGTTGATGATAAGGATAATACAGTAATTGAAGACAGGGAAGCAGTCTATGAATCACCTTTAGCAGAGGTAGATAATAATATTAATAGTGTCATAAAAGTTCTTAATAGTGTGGTTGATGCTGTTGAATGTGTAATGGTTGATGTTACTAGTGTAGTTTCTGATACAACCCAAATTGAGACTATTAAAGATAGGCTTCTTATAGAGGATGAAAATACCAGTGTTGTTGCGATGGGTGTGCTTAATGGTGTTGTGGATGTAGTTAATGATGGTGAAGTCAACCTATAGGTTCCAACTGGAAAAATGGCTCAAGTTGTAGACAATGGTATTCAATTAGTTGGATTGAGAACTGAACAAATTGTTACAAATATTTCTCAGGAACAGACAACACTTGACAACTCCAATGTAGACAATATGGAGAGTCCAGACGGTGGAGTGGATGATTTCACCTCCCAGTATTTAGAGCATTGTCAGATGGATTAGACCATCATGTTGACTCCATTAACAACTGTTGGGCAAACTGTGAATCAGAAGATAGGGGATATCATCTCTCAAGAACAAGTAAAGGACAGTGATAGTCCACTAGCTGTAGCCCTAAGTCTCTGACATCCCTGGAGATTTTTATGTGCAATACATACTTAGAAAAAGAAAATCATCATGGAAGAGAAAACAAAATTCCAAATAACGAAAGGGAAAACAAAATCCCAAATACCAAGGGGTTAAATGATTCTCATAAACCAGAAATGATGAATGAGCTTTTCCATGAAGATGAAACATTAGTGTTGTCTATACTTGTTTCTCGTTGTTGTCTATATTGCAGACAATTACATTGCCTTACTTAGGGAGTTTTGTTTTTGGTCATATTACAATATGATAGTAGCCTTAACACCTTGAACTCGTAGTAATGTAGATTTAGTTTTAACTATAATTAAATTTTAATTTTTCAAAAAAGGTTAAGACTAAAGATAACAATTTCAATGATAACTGAAAACAATTCTTTGTTCCTACAAACTTACATTTTTGTTAATCTTAATGTTGCCTCATGCAATAATTTGATTATAAATGTAATCTTTAGATACTTAGTATTGTTTTGAACTTTCTGAGTTGATATTAAACCCCTAATACGTTTTTGTATGTCTCATTTCTGCCCTCACACTTATTATCCTTTATCATTTTCTTACGTTTTGTAGATATACTAAAATTCTTCTAATGATTTTACTATCTACTTGGATTGTAAAGAAACAATTTACACAAATCAGGAGGTAAGGCAAATGCCCTAATTTTTACTTTTGGATCTTGTTGGCTTGGGGTAGGTTTATTTGTACATTTTGTTTGGTAAATTTGACTTTTTGGTGTCGGCAATGTTGTCTATCGTAATATTGTGTTTAGCATGATCTCTTTAGGCCCTATATGGTTTTAGAATTTAATCTATTGATTTTTCAGTAATTGGTTCATGGCATTTGTTTTTATGTAAGCTTGACAGTTTAGCCTGGGTCTTGCCCGGCCTAGCTAGAAGTCAACAAGTTAGACCCAGGTTTACAGGATAGCAAGCTGAGCCTTAAGCTTTCTTCTAAATTAGGCTTCGGGTCGAGACCGGCTCGACCTAAGGTTGACATGTATAGGTAAAACAATTTAGTTTTGAATAAAATAAATTTTCCTATTTTTAATTTTAAAAATAATTTTTTGGGCCAAGTTGGGCTTCGGGCACTGGCACTGTTTGGGCCAGATCAGGATCGAACTTGGCCCATATCAAGCCTAAGATGATATCATGATGTGGAAAGTTTGGGCAGTGGAGTAAATGATTTCACCTCTTAGTATTTGGATTAAGCCAACATGTTGATTCCATTAACAACTATTGGGCAAACTGTGAATCAGGGGATAGGGGATAGGGGATATCATCTCTCAAGAACAAGCAAAGGACAGTGATACTCCATTAGCTGTAGCCCCAAGTCCTTGACATCTCTGGAGATTTTTGTGTGCAATTCAAACTTAGAAAAAGGAAATCAGCACGAAAGAGAAAACAAAATGCCAAATACCAAGTGGTTAAATGACCCTTATAAACCAGAAATAGTGAATGAACTTTTCCATGAAGATGAAACATTAGTGTTGCCTATACTTGTTTCCGTTGTTGTCTATATTGCAGACAATTACATTGCCTTACTTAGGGAGTTTTGTTTTTGGTCATATTATAATATGATGGTAGGCTTAACACCTTGAACTCGTCATAATGTGGATTTAGTTTTAACTATAATTAAATTTTAATTTTTTGAAAAAGGTTACGACTGAAGGTAACAATTTCAATGATAACTTAAAACAATTCTTTATTTATACAAAATTACATTTTTGTTAATCTTAATGTTGCCTGAAGCAATAATCTGATTATAAACATAATCTTTAGATACTTGGTATTAACTTTCTGAGATGATATTAAACACCCTGATACATTTTTGTATGTCTCATTTCTGCCCTCACACTTATTAGGGTGCTTTTCCTTTATCATTTTCTTATGTTTTGTAGATAGACTAAAATTCTTGTAATGATTTTATTCTCTACTTGGATTGTAAAAAATTGGGTGAAATAATTTACACAAATAAGGGGGTAATGCAAATGCCCTAATTTTTATTTTTGGATCTTATCATCTTGTGGTAGGTTTATTTGTACATTTTGTTTGGTAAATTTGACTTTGTGGTGTCATCAATGTTGTCTATAGTAATATTGTGTATAGTTGTGATCTCTTTAGGCCCCATATGGTTTTAGAATTCAACCTATTGATTTTTCAGTAATTGGTTCATGGAATCTGTCTCTATGTAAGCTTGACAATTTACCCTGGGCATTGTCCAACCTAGCTAGAAGTCAATAGGTCAGACACAAGTTTACAGGATCTCGAGCTGAGCCTTGAGCTTTTTTCTAAATTAGGCTTTGGGTCAAAACCGGCTCGGCCTAAAGTTGGCATATGTAGATAATGTTGTTTTGAATAAAATAATGTTTAATTTTCTTTTTAATTTTAAAAATAAAATTTTTGGGGCCAAGCTAGGTTTCGGGCGCCATTTGGGCCAGATCGGGATTGAACTTGGCCCTATCAAGCATCAGGTTAGCCCGCACCCCCATCGCTATGTCTATGTGAGTTGGACAAGTGGACAGTCAAAGGGCCAACATAGACACGCTATGTGTTGGTGCATCTTATGTTAAAGGGGAGGTAAATATGAAGTAGATGGAATGATTTCTAGTACAATCTTTGTTATGATTGGCATTATAAAGCTAACCTTTGGTCACTTTTATAGGAAGATTTTTTCTTTATATTGCACAATATACTGGCAAAAATCGAAGAATTTGGGAGATGTTTGTTGTCATGTTCTCCGTATAGTATCCAAAACCAAGAATGATGTTCTGCAGAAACGGCGTCAGCATCATGATGTCCCTTTTTTTAGTATAGACTTTTTTTTTTTGTCTCCCAGGATGTGTCCACTGGGCCGAAGCTGGTGACTAATCCCCTTTCGCGGTACTAATACATCCCTTGCGGGGGCTGCCGCTAGCCCAGGAGTTTACTGCATTCCCAAGGGCAGAGATCGAACCCGAAACCTCTTGGTTAAACGACGAAGGTATACGCCACCTACGCCAACCCACTACTGTACTTGTCAATAGTTTAAAGGTATTAATTTTCCTTTTGTCAGTAGCAAAGCAAAAGGTTTTGCATCCATGCCTCGGGATCTACGGAATACTTCATTTTTTATTAACACTTTTTTTAGGAATATATGGACTTAGTTCAATCATTTCATACCTTTAAGCTGCTCAACTCAACCACGAATATACTTGTCATCCTCAATAGTATTGCATCTATAAACCAATTGGGACTTTCATCAACAGCTTATTAGCTTTTGGGTGCATTATATATATATAGAATTCCAAATAAAGAAATTCGAGTATCTTTGTGAATTAGGAAAAATATAATGTTCAAGTTGAAAAATGGTTAAGAGAGCAGTTTTACATCCATAACTTGTAGCTTATAACAATAAACTAAAACTCCTATAATACCCACCTAAATGCAATTTCAATTGTATTAATTGTCACAAGAGAGTTTACTCTCAATGCTAATTATAGTTGTCAAGATTCAGTTTCGAAACTCCTACACTTGCCATCTAAATGCAATTTCAATTGTATTACTTGTCACAAGAGAGTTACTCTCAATGCTTCAAATTGTATGTAAATTTTTGTTCATTTCTTTGTCTCAACAATGCAATAAGGAGTTAAAACGTTTTGGTATCCCAACTATCTGATTTCTCCTTTCTAAACATAAATTTTCTAAAATTTGATGACAACTATTCTACCAATACTTTTATCATTGTAACTTAAATACTTGATAGTTATTATTATAAGGCCAAGCCACATGAAAAGTGTTTTTTAGGAATTCATAGCAACAACCAAAGCAGCAGCATGCAGTAATACTAATAATAGTAGTTTTATTAATTTATAAAAATACAGGCAATCTGCTCATCTTGCAAGGGTTGGATCAACTATAGCTGCACACCTCCCATACAGTTGATCGCTCTTTGCTATATATTCTGATAACCGTGACTTGAAACTTGGGCCATTAGCAATGTACTTGACAAATTCGTCATGACATGTTTTTCCGATTAATATGAGAGCAAGACAACAATCATCAGAAGTTGTTCCATCTTCAAATATTGTCTCAAATATTTCCTTCACGCAAGTTATGTTAGTTCCTTGAATACATGCATCCAGGAACTTGAAGTATCCAGGTCTTGGCTCTGGTAGAGGTGCACCCTGATGGGGAAAATATATTGCAGATGCAATTTGAGGAGAGACGAAGATTACCGCAGTTGCCATAAACATTGATGCAAATATAGTAAGGCTGTTGAGTTTGGCCATGTTATAACACCAAAACACCCTGTTATAAGTGTCTTTTGGGATTTATTGGATGAGAAGAAAATAGAACTAGGTTGATATTTATAATGATAAAAGGAGGTTTAACTTATAATAATAACCTACAAGTTCGTAAATAATAATGAATGAAGAAGTGAGTTTCTAAGTTCATAAGTTAAAAGGAGGTTTAACTTATATGTGAAAAGTAACAATGAACATTTATGAACTTATAAATGTTCTTTATTTTTTCTAATTCATAAAGATCCTCGAATTTCTTTATTTGAAATTCGATATATATATAATGCACCCAAAAGTTAATAAGCTGTTGATGAAAGTCCCAATTGGTTTTTAGATGCAAAACTATTGAGGGTTGAACAGCCTAAACTCCATATATTCCTGAAAAAGTGATAATAAAAAATGAAGTGTTCTATAGATTCCGAGGCATGGAAGCAAAGCCTGCATTTGTTTCGAATGCTAGGAAGGATAATTTATCCAACATGGGAGTTTTTGCTTTGCCACTGACAAAAGGAAAATTAATACCTTTAGACTATTGATAGGTGTTTTAGTATTATACAGCGTGCCAAAGTTACCGGAAAAAATCGAAGAATTTCATGTTCTCTGTATAGTATCCGAAACCAAGAATAATGTTCTGCAGGAGCAGCGTCAGTCTCATGATGTTCTTAGTTTCATGCTCAGACTTCTCAATATCTTCTATTCTTTTGTATCTGAAGGTCGCTGAGACAGTTGGGATTTTGGGTTTGTTGAAGAAAATGAAACCGGAAAATTGTAAAAGCTTTAACTTGAAGTATATTTAGCCATTGATTTGATCTTAAAGAATAAGAACCAGGGACTTAGCAAGTATTAATGTGTGGAAGGCCACTTCATCGGCTTTTGCTTTTCGATGTTTAAGCACACTTTGAATAGAATCCATGTTCTCTAGGTAGATAGCCCGTAGCATCTTTTTCAAGCTTTTGACTCGGGAAAGTGGATCCAAACAGAAACAGGCAATGTGACATGAAGTCTCAAGTGTCGCAATCTGCGTCCATTCCTCGGTTATTGGTCACCAAACTTTCATCTCCAACTCGATAATCTGACATCCATACCAACCCATTTTCTTGGAATCCTGTCCTGTTCCCTTTCTTTAAGGACAAAACACAAAACCAATTTTCAGTGATTTGGTTTTGTGAATTACTCAAGTGTAATAAGATCAGATCAGCAGTGAAGAAATTGAAAAAGAACTCCCAACTCAAATTAATAGATGTGAGCTTTGGTATAACTGTTCTTGTTCTCTTGCAAATTATTGTTTATCCATTTTCTTCGTAAGTTCGACACAGATCAATAAAATACACATTGAACACAGTTTTAAGTGAACCTGAACTCACATAGCGATAAAACATAACTTGTTTCAAAATCGAAGCCATTAAAGCAAAAGCCGAGCCACTTCACTCCTAGGTTACCAAATCTACGAATCCCTCCTAGAAGCACACAAAGTACCATTCTCGATATCCAGCTGCTCATAATCCACAAATTGGCTCATGACACTTTCAAATCTCCGGATATAAAAATCTGAGCTTTAAGACATAAAGGAGCTTTCTTTTTGAAAGATCTTTACGTTTTTGCTTCTGGATTGGATTAGTTTGTGCTGAAATATGGAGAATAAGATGGTGGTGGCAATGATATGGGCGGCAGCTGTCACCGGCGCTGTGGCGGCTACGGCAGTGTTGCGAAGAAAAATTAGAAAAGATGGCTATTGGCAAAAGCGATAGAGATAGTTAAGGAGCTTGATGAGAAGTCTGCGACTCCTACGGCGAACTGAAGCAGGTTGCTGATGCTATGGTTGTGGCGATGCATGCTGGTCTTGCTTCTACGTTGATAATTTGTGTACTGGTTAACACTGTCTAAGGAATTTAATACGAGTCCGGATCCTCTCTCGAATTGTAGTCTGTCTTATTCTGTCTAAGGACAGAACAACATCGTTTTTGGTTAAAAATATGGCAGAGGTTGTGACAGATGAAAGGCGCCTGTGGGACTGTTGAGACTCGGTTCCAGCATAAGTATAGCAAGAAGAGAGGGAATAAGGATGGGGGTAATTCAGGTATTGTATGGGGAAAATGAGGACAAATTCGTGAAAGAGAGTGGAGAGTTAGTTAGGAGAAATAGAATATATGCAGTTAAGGGGGGAAATGAGAGGTATTCTGTTATGATGTCATGATTGGTGAATGTGTGGGAGGATTTGCTAGCCCTCTAAGTCTAGCTATTCAATAATAACTTCCGATAGTGTTCTTTGTTCTTGCTTATTGTTCCCGGTGTTATTGCTCTTGTGTGTATATTCTGGTGTGTTGTGTGCATTTGTTGGTAGTGCAGGTCTCAGTTCGGGAGGAAATTCATTGTTAGAGCTGGTGGTCTCTAACAAATTGGTATCAGAGCGAGGTTGGGATAGGTAATGGTGTTTACCAGAATGGAAGCTAGGGTTGATAATGTGGAGAAGGAGCTGTTAAAAATAGTCGATGATATTGCGGTGGTTGAAGCTAAGTTTGATAAGGTTGCGGGGGATATCGCTTCCATATTTGAAATTCTGAGACGAAAGGATAATACGGGGAAGGATAAGGAAGTTATCGGTGAAGTGGAAGAAATATCGCAGCAAAAGTTTGAGGGAGAAACTTCTGTGCAGGCTGATTCGGTACGAGGAGAGAGGAGTTTTCGGAAGCTTGAAATTCCGATATTCCATGGAGAAGATCCCTTTGGCTGGGTGTTTAGGGTGGAGCGATATTTTGAGCTGAATGGCGTGAGTCCTGAGCGGTGGTTAACGGTGGCAGCGGTGTGTATGGAGGGTGAAGCTTTGAGTTGGTATCCATGGAGGCAGAATTGGTCACCTCTAGCTGATTGGGTGACGTTCAAGAAAGCAGTGATTCGCAGATTCGACAGTTCCACGGTGAGTAACCCGTTAGCTGAGTTACTAAAAATTCAGCAGTTAGGCACAATAGCTGAGTACAACCAGCGGTTTGAGGAAGTAACATCGGTGTTGAAGGACGTCTCTATGGAGGTGTTGACGACGGCTTATGTGAATGGCCTGAAAGAGGATATTCGTGCAGAAGTGATGATGGTTCAGCCTGAAACATTGGTCCAAGCGATGGAGTTGGCCCAGATGACTGAAGGCCGAAATTGGGCCTTGTGGGAACAGTCGTCCAGGAGTAACAAAAGTCCGCGAGTCTTTGGAGGGGCTGGAGTGTCGGCGTCTCAAAACTGGGGCGTGAAAAGAACATTTTCGGTGAGCCCTAATCCGACGAGCATCCCTTGGATCTCCAATCGCAAGTCGGCTGAGGAAGGGAAAGCGCCGGTTCCGGCGGCGAACTCCAGTACCAGATCGGTCCCAGCTCAAGGCCGGTCTCTGGAGCCGTGGGGATCAAGTTCAACAGGTGATGGTCGAAGACCCATTCGTAGGGAACACTCGTTTCCTTTCAAAAGGTTAACAGCGGAAGAACTACAACGGAAAAGGATGCAGGGTCTCTGCTACCGTTGTGACGGGAAATATTCACTGGGGCATGTATGCGGAGAGAAGCAATTCCATATCCTCTTAGCTGACGATGAGCAGCCGGTAGAGTTACAAGAAGAAGAGGAGGAGTTAATTAACCAGGTACTTAGTTTTCAACCTTATGGGCCTGAAGAAGCCATTCCGACTCCACCAGAGTTGGCGTTGTCGGCAGCGTCGCTCAAGGGAGTAGTGGGTCCACAAACCCTAAAGCTCAAAGGGATCATTTCGGAAACTGTTGTTGTGGTTTTGGTGGATAGTGGCGCCTCCCATAATTTCATCCGAAGAGGGTTGGTGGCAGATTTGAAGATGGAAGTAAGTCCCACAAGTCCCTTCCGAGTTCAGTTGGGTAACGATTGTCGTGTGCAGAGTGTGGGAATTTGCAAGGGAATAGAGCTCCATATGCAGGGGGTGATATTTAAGCAAGATTTCTTCCCTTTTGAGATGCATAGTGTCGACATTGTTCTTGGAGTAGCATGGCTGGAGACCCTGGGTGACATTATACTCAATTGGAAGAAGTAGCTTATGAAGTTTGATTATGGGGGACAGAAAGTCAAGCTATATGGGGAGACAGCTTCGAAGGCTAAGGTAACCTCACTCAAAATAGCTGTCAAACTTTTACAGCATGGGGCAGAGGGTTTTCTTTTGGAATTGGGTGAGCAGGAAGAGTCAAATGAAGAAACAGGAGAAGTGGTCAAGGAGTTCTTGAAATTGGAGAAGATACAGAGTGATTGTCAGGAAGGTTCTACAGTGGTGGAGGTAATTCAGAAAATTTTGCAGAAGTTCAGTCGAGTATTTGAACCTATTACTCACCTCCCACCGAACAGGATCACTGATCATATTATCCAGTTGCTACTTGGTTCCAAGCCGCCTAATGTGAGACCTTACAGGTATCCTTACTATCAGAAGAATGAAATCGAGAAGCTGGTTAGAGAGATGTTGGAATCAGGGATTATCAGACCCAGCAACAACCCCTATTCTAGTCCGGTACTGCTAGTAAGGAAGAAGGATGGGGGATGGAGACTGTGTGTTGATTATAGAGCTTTAAATAGGCTGACAGTACCAGATAAGTATCCTATTCCCTGCATTGATGAAATTTTTGATGAATTGGGCGGGTCAAAGATATTCTCTAAGATTGATTTGAAGTCGGGATATCATCAGATTAGAGTGAAGGATGAAGATATAGCCAAGACGACATTCAGAACTCATGAGGGGCACTATGAATTCATGGTAATGCCCTTCGGGCTCATGAATGCCCCTGCAACTTTTCAATCTTTGATGCATGATTTAGTTAAACCCCATCTTAGGAAATTTATCCTAGTTTTCTTTGATGATATACTGGTTTATAGTGTGAGTTTAGCAGATCACCTGAATCATCTCCAAACAGTGTTGCAAATTCTGATTGATAATCAGTTGGTAGCCAATTCCAAGAAATGCAGTTTTGGGCAGAACCGACTGGAGTATCTGGGACATGTGATCTCGGCAGAGGGGGTATCAGTAGACCCAAATAAAGTGGCAGCTATTGTCAATTGGCCTCCTCCAAAGGATGTCAAAGCACTTAGAGGATTCTTGGGGCTATCCGGCTATTATAGAAGATTTGTGAAGGCATATGGAAGTATAGCCAAGCCACTCACCAGCCTGTTATGTAAAGATAAATTTCAGTGGGATGATAATGTGGAGAGAGCATTTGACACACTCAAGCATGTGTTGACTAGGACACCAGTGCTGGCAATGCCAGATTTTTCCAAACTGTTTGTAGTGGAGACAGATGCATCAGGGGTTGGTATAGGGGCTATATTAATACAGGAGGGTAGACCGGTGGCTTACTTGAGCCAAGGACTTTCAGCCAGAAATCAACTGAAACCTGTGTATGAAAGAGAGTTGATGGCTATTGTTTGGGCAGTGCAGAAATGGAGGCATTTTACAATACGGATAGACCAGAAAAGTTTACATTTCTTGACTGATCAGAGGTTATTAGGAGAGGAGCAGCAGAAATGGGTCACTAAGTTGTTGGGTTTCAGGTTTGATATAATCTACAAACCTGGTGCAGAAAACAGAGCCGC
>JANZXV010000001.1:9388761-9408311 GCA_027576455.1 Erythroxylum roigii | reverse complement strand
ACTCCGCAGTATGCTTAACAGATTTATTGGAATTAAGAATTGTTACTGTGGAGTCTAATTAATAAAGTTAAAGGATTAGTCGCATATACTCTTCTAATGGTTTACAAGGACTAAAAAGATATCTCCTACATTTTTTATTTAGATGTGAAACTTTGCGTGGTTTTTTAAGCTTCCAATCAAGTCCATTAATTGTATAATTGTCAACTTAACGCCTTATAATAGTCATATACTCATATATGAGGAAAAATTCTCAATCTGATCTAAAAAATTTTAGTTTTGAAAAGGTTAAGCAGATTTATGTATGAAGTTGTTAATGCAAATATTTGATACCTGAGGTGTTGTAGAACTAAATTAGATCAACCAAGGATTTGTTTGAATCTAAGTGAATTACGGAGGATTTGATTTGTTCTTGAATTGAACATTTCGAAGGTGGAATTAATAGCTGGAAGTCTCTTCACAGTATTCTCCATTTTCTAGTCTTAACTCAATTGTCAATTGTTACGAGTTTCAGAAAATAAAGGCCATTAAGTATGATGTTGAATGACAAATGCTTTCCTCATCTCTTGTTGACTTGATTTCTAGGCTGGCATGCACATATATGCTAGGGCAGCTGCTAGAGGGAAACGTGTTCAGGTGAAGTTCTTGTATTTGTTGATCTATCTCTATCTCCATCTATCTCAAACAGTCACGTGCTCACACATGATTTTGTGCATGGGTTTCAAATATTCTTGTCGTCCTAATTTTAATTATGGCTGTATACTGATTTGAGCTGCTGATTATTCTGTGGAATCTTTAGTCTATGATAGGAGGGAAAAATCATGCAGTTATCTTGCCTGATGCAAGCATGGATGATACTTTGAATGCCGTGGTTGCTGCTGGCTTTGGTGCTGCAGGACAGAGGTGCATGGCATTGAGCACGGTTGTTTTTGTCGGAGGTTCAATGCCATGGTACTGTCACTGTGATCTATTTGCCTTCAGTTTTTCTTTATCTTGTTATCCAATCCTCCTTCTATCAAGTTCACTGTGAGAGCCCACGTATTGTAACTTTGATGTTTCTTAACTCTGTACCAAAGATTTTAGGCTTCTTAAGCAGTAGTTACATTTGCTTCGTTTTGGTTCTTGTGTCCTTTAAAATTGCTATTCCTTGGCAATTGTTATTTTCTGATACTTATAAACATGGAAATTCTTTGTTGGTTACCTAGTATATCACTCTACGTTCGTTGTTGCATAGATAGAAACCGTATTTGGTATAAAAGATTTTGTATATTGTGTTCTTGCTACCCATGTAAGCAGTCAAGATATGTTGTCTTTTTGTTTCTAGAACGTGAAGACCTCATTCTAAGTTTAGAAAATAGAAAGCATGGTAAGAAGAGCTGGTGGGAAATGATGCATGGCTGAATTTCAGTGCATCTCAAGTAGAGCACTAGGCATTTTAGGTTAGCATCATTGGTTCATTTTGCTATTGTAGGCCAACGGAACTCACCTCTTTTTTGGAGAAAGATAGGGGAATGTCCCTTGTAGTCCCCATCCTAACTTATCTTTGATTAATGTAGTATATCCACGTTTCCTTATTCTTCTGCTTCTTCTTTCATGTTTCGTTCTTCTTGTTCTTCTTTGTTTCTGTTTTGGGTAATTGTCAAGTCATGCTTCTAGAAATTGCTGCTATAGTGCAGTCAAGACTTATATCATTGACATCAGTGTTTGTTCATATTTCCAGGGAAAATGGCCTTGTGGAGCGTGTTAAAGCACTTAAAGTTAACGCTGGCACTGATCCCTGTGCAGACCTTGGTCCAGTGATTAGCAAAGAGGTGAAGATACTTGGTTGAGTATATTATGTCATTAACTTGATGAAGTGAAAGTTTATGCTGGTAGCTAGTTTTCTTTTGTTCATAATTATGCAAGGTTTGATTTCTTAGTTAACTTATATACTCCACCTAGCTAGCTTGCTTTTCTTTCTGTTGGTTTCTTAGCATATGACTTGTACATAGTAACTTTTTCTTGAGGTTTTCTTATATCATTAGATGTTACTTATTAACTAGTATTTGTCCAGATGGTTTGGTTTCTTCCCATTGATTTCTAGCTTATGGTTGTTACATGGTTGGTTCCTTTTTCATTAGGTTTTCTTATACTCGTTAGATGGGTATGCTAAAATGAACAGGTGAAGGACCGGATAAATAGATTAGTACAGAGTGCGGTTGATAGTGGTGCTCGGCTTCATCTTGATGGAAGAAACATTTTGGTGTGTATTTGTTTCTATGCTTTCTGATGTTGTGCTATTCATTGCTGATAATATAAAACTGAAATTAGTAGATTATACCTGCTCCTGCTCAAACATGGGCAAATAGTTGCTGGAGCTTGTTCTACAAATCATGGTTTGTTTTGATGCCCAAAAGTAGGCTGTTGATGATAGGTTGGTGTGGAGAATCTGTAATTTCTCTTACTACGTTGGGTTTGCAATTTTGGCATATGAGAAAAGAGAGGTACTTAGATCAACAATCATCTCAGTTCTCTACTTTCAGATAAAACTCAACGGATATCTCCAAGTAAGCATAAGCAACTGTTATCCAAAATGAAGTGAACCTTTTTACGAGCTATGTAAACATGACACTAGGAGCTTAGTTAGTGACTATTTACATAATTAGGCATCACATTATATACCATTCTCATTTCTTTCCGTTGACTTATAGTAATAATTAATATGCTTCTTTCTCACATCTAACCTGCAAAAGTCTTCCATCTAAAACCCTACCTTTACTTGCAAAGGTTAGTGATATATGAAAGTCTTTTCATTCTATTCTAGATGAGTTTACTTTCTTAGTCTGGTCTTTGTTTTAAATCTTTTTTTAGGTTCCAGGATATGAAAAGGGAAGCTTTGTTGGTCCAACAATCTTGTGTGATGTTACTATCAACATGGATTGCTATAAGGTAACTACATTTCACTTTTCGAGTTTTTATATGCTTTTTAGCATAAATCAACTTGGATAATGCATTTTTCTTAGTAGTATAAGAATTGAACCAAAGACCTTGCCATATTGTTGACAGCAATGTTTGTGTTGAGCAGGAAGAAATTTTTGGACCAGTACTACTGTGCATGCAGGTGCGCCTTTTATTAGTGATTCACTTGCTTTTTGTGAACGGTAAATTTGTCTGTAGTAGGTTGACAAACTCTTTTTGATTGCAAACAGGCTGACAGCCTGGAAGAGGCCATAACCATTATAAACAAAAATAGGTACTGGTTGTGACTGAGGAAGATGCACTGATGAGCTTTAGTATTGTAAACAAGTTGGACTATATTTTTCTTGTCAAATCTTTTTTTTCCCTTCCCCCCTTCATGCAAGATTGAGTGGATGTAATCTGTCCTCAATGTTAATAATATTTTCTCAAGAATTTTTAGGTTGTCGTTTAATGTTGGAACCTTACTAGGTGCATTTTTCCATACTCTCTCCTTGTGGTAGTAAATCATGGTTCTGCTACATTGTTTGCATTTGAAATCTTGTATCCAGGTACGGGAATGGAGCTTCCATATTCACAGCATCTGGGGTTGCAGCAAGGAAGTTCCAGAACGATGTCGATGCTGGCATGGTAAGTCTGGGAAAGATGTCGAAGACGTCCCTTTTAGCATCTTTAATTCCTACATACCCTGTCAATGTAATACTATTCTGAGACACCATCTGCTAGAGTGCAAGAGAAATATGCAAGCTAGAGACTGAAAAACTGAAGCCTGAATATGGTTTAGTTCTTCAGATCATTCAATGTAGGGAATACCTTGATGGCGTGAATGGAGAGCATTAAAACTTTTTGGCTTGAGCTTATTACTTCTGTTTAAATCTAAGTAAAATTTCCGGTGGAATATAGCTAAATGAAATTTCAATATCGAAAGGAGTTGTCATGTGCCTACACTGTTCATCCAAGTGGGGCTGTCACAAGTTATCTTAGTCTTTATTGGGTCCTGTATGTGCTCTGTAATCGTCAGCTCTTCAAAAATTATTTGACGTGAGCCTTGTCTTAACAGGTTGGAGTCAATATTCCAATTCCGATCCCTTTGCCGTTCTCCAAATGGCATGAACCAAATGCATCATTTGCTGGCGATCTTAATTTTTGCGGTATATCGCCTTTCAATTCACTTCACTAATGCAAAACCCAACCTTGTTCATAGAAAGGGAAAAAAGTGAGGAGGAAAAAGATTGGAGTTATATGGCATTGATGAAGAGTTTATGCAGTACTTTAAACTTTTTCATTTCATTTCTCTCTCTCTCTCAGTGGAGTATGTTTCTGAAATGCAGGAAAGGCAGGTGTGCAATTTTACACGCAAATAAAGACAGTGGCTCAACAATGGAGGGACTTGCCTAGTCTGGGAGTCTCATTGTCTACTCTCACGCACTTTGAGATGGAAACAGGAAGCAGACGAGTTTTGTTAGGCGCGCCTCCATCCGAGAGAGATTCACCCAGTGAAAGAGCATCCCCAGCCGTGTCAGTTGCATCTGAGAGGGATTCCCCTAGGCAAAGAGAGTTTCTGCACGAGGATTTACCGAATTCAGGAGTGTCTTCCTTACATTCAATTACTGATGAGGATCTACACAGCCAGGGAGCATCTCTAGTGTTGCCTCCGACGGCTGAGCAGGATTTACCAGATAACAACGCGTCCTTCAGTATACTCTCTGCATCGAATTCAGGCCACGAAATAGCTTTAACCATGTCCCAGTCATCTGATAGTGTTTATATACCCCAAACATCTCGGTGGAATGATACTTCAAGCCTATCTTCTCAAAGGACTGAAAGCATCTCTTCCACATCAATGGGGATTTATATGACTGCATCTCAACGGAATGGAAATGTCAGGTCATCAACCAAGAGGAATGAATCAGCATTCTCATTGGCGTCTGAGTGTTTATATGTGTCTACATCGCATGGGAATGAAAACATAGGTCCATCAACATCACAGAGGAATGACAGCAAAGTTTCAAGCTCTCACAGGACCAACACTGCCGTACATCCAGCTTCGGAGAAATTGTACGACATTATAGCAAATCCTACACACTTGAATGACCGTCTGAGCCAAACATTTCAAAGACGTAATTCCATATTCCCACCTCCGGAGAGTAGATACATACCTTCTACATCTCACAGAAGTGATCAGATAAGTCCAGCATCTCAGAGACCCGATGCCATTTCGTCACCCAATTCCAAGAGGATATATATTGCTAGAGTGCCTGATCAAAGGACCGAAAACATGAACCCAGCTTCTCAACGGAATGATGCTATGCAGTCAACTTCAGAGGCCGTGTACACTCCTCAAATGGTTCAAAGAATTAACACTACGGTAGCAGCATCCGACAGGCTATATCTTCCACCTACAACTGAACGGGTATATAATGACAGCACCATGGTTTCTATTGACAGCTTCCCCAGTCAGGGAGCTTCAATGAATCTGTCTGCATCTCAGAGGATATAGGATGCTAATACTAGTGTTTCATTATGTTCTCAAGGACCAAAAGGATTTGTTTGTGAACACCATCTTCAGAAGCTATGATGATCCTTTTAATAGGTCAAGACTAGGTCAAAGTATGGAGTCACAACTCTACTTAGCGTTTGGTCTCGCTTCACGGCCCCATTGTAGAGTAATCTAAATGGTTGTAGTTCATGTTTTGAAATCTTAAGCCTTGATGGAATAGAACACTTCCTATCTTTAGAGGTGGTAAATTCGGTTCAATATAAATCAACTTGAAGTCAAGATTCAGGTTGGTCAAATTTTGTATTCAATTTAGCTCAAATGACTTGAACATACCGTATAAAACGTTATTTTGGTTTGAGTCTAAGTAATTTGAGCTTAATAGAATTTCATATTAAATTCAGTCCTCAAAGTGCTGCGTCTCCTTTGCTTGAATAAATCTGTCTTTCATTACAATAAGTTGGATGGTTAGGATGTCAAAGGCACAGCAATTTAAGAGCAGCAGATATGCTCTCATCAAAATGACTTATTTGAAGTAAGGACAAGCCTATTTATCTATATTAAAATAGTGAGTTAAGATATCTTAGGTTTAAAGTTAATATACTGATTGAAGGAGGATTAAAATTAATCACTACTATCAAATTACTAAATATGAATTTTTTGAAATCTTTTATGTATTTTTAATTGTTAGAAAATAGGGTTACTCGTGCATCTAACTCAATTTTAGGCTTAAAAAAAACTTAAGCTTAGATTGAATTTAAAAACTTAAATTTAAATTTGAGTGCAATTAAATTTAGTTCAATTCATTAATTTCATATTAGAGTACTTGAGTTTAAACTATATTATTATAATTAGTTAAGTTCTAAAATTTTCATAAAATTCGACTTCAAATTTAATCCAATTTAAACTTAAATATTCGAATATGATATGAATTTTTTTTTTGAAAAAGAATATGATATGAATTTAGTTAAATATCAATGAATATACATATTAGTTTTATTAATTTTAAGAATTAGACCATAATTAATTTATTATACTTATTAGAAATTAGATTTGTTTGAGACTAGAAATTTTAATAATAAATATGACCCGACTCGATTCAATATCATCATTCAAAGGTGATTGTAGGAACGACAATGAGTGGGGTGGCTCGGCTACGGTCTAGAACTTAAGGATGTGTTTGGATGTGGGTGGTAGGATGGAAGGGAATGGAATGGAATGACCCAAATGATTCAGGTCATTGTTTGGGAGTCTATTTTAAAATAGGATGGAATGGTAATTGATGGCTTTGGAAGGCATCCTTTGTCATCCTTTACCATCCAAAATTTAATATTTTGTGACCTCCCAAATTGGGGGGTCAGGGATGGAATGGTATGGCTTGTCTTCCAAATCTTAATTTAATGACAAAAATCTCCTAAAAATTAATAAAATTACAACCCTAGTCAAGCAAATACCTACGCAGCTACATGTTACTACGTCCATTGTGTTTCTCCTTCAACTGGCTTCTTCCATTAACGAACGTTTTCCTCGACAACTATTAGGGTCATCTGTCTTTATTCCATCAGGTAAGCATCGACTATTTTTCTGTGTTCATCTTCTTGACACTTTTTGTATGTGAAGAATTGGGCTCTTTTGGAAGGATTGGAGATTGATACAAACACATCACTCAAAGCTTACTACTTTCTCATTCGAGATGTTGATGCTCAGTAGCGAAGCCAGGAATTTATTTCAGGGGGGGCAATGTATATATATATAGTTTTTTTTAATCCAATCTACCATGGGCAACGATATTCTTTTAGGGTGGGCAACCCCTATATGCATATATATCTTCTTTTTAAAAAAAATTTGAGGGTGCCCTTACAAGTGGCTTCGCCACTGTTGATGCTCAAAGGGCCATAATTGGATGTCCTCCAGATAAGCGAAAGCAAATGTTGACCTATCTTATGTCTCTCAATAATCAATGAACTTAGTTGTGTATGGATATGACGTAATAACTTAAATACTGCATTAGTGGTTTTTTGGAACTTTTTTTAATCCATTTATTTAGAGAAATTGTAAGTTGCTTGTCCAATTGAAGTGACCTTTAGTTTGGTGACCATAATGCTCTCCCATTTCTTATTTCAACTGACATTTTCTTTCATCCAGAAAATTGCTTTTATGTGTTACTTCAAGTTTTCATGCATGGGACCATCTTTAATTTAGGCTTCAAACTTATCTGTTCACAAATCTATGCAAAATTTTATGTATGGGACCAACAAGAAAGATTATCAACCATAACAAGAAAGATTTATGTGTTACAACGCCAAGAATAATTATCAATCATAACAAGACACATGAATAAATGCCTAACAAAGAGTACAGTGCGATGAGGGTTAATGAAAAAGAACAAGAAAGTTGATTGCTTATATAGGAAAATGAAAAAACTATATTCTGGACATCCTATAGTTTGAAATGCTTTGGGGTTACTAAAATAGTTTCATGGTAACTACGTATATTTTATTACAAGGGTAATTTTGAAAAAAAAATACAAGTTATTTTATTCCATTCATTTTTAGTATCACTTCCAAACAATGGTCAAAAGAGTATCTCTCTTATTTTATTTAAACTTTCAAACAATGGAGTGACCCATTTCATTTCATTCCATTCCCCTCCATTCCATTAATTGTCATTCCATTCCATTTCATCATAAACTCCCAAATATACCCTAAAAAAATAACTTTAATATTCTCAAAATTGATTACCAAAAATAAAAAATAAAAAAATTTTAAAAAAGTTTCTCACAATTGGATGGTTCAAACTGAACAGACCCGAACTTGAGCAGTCAAAAATTGTCTCCCTGTGTTCCTTGGACAAAACTCTTGAGCTCCTCCTTCTAAGCTCTCGCTAAAACCTACCCAATTTTTTATTTTCTAAAGCCCTATAATTGTCACAACCCTAGAAAATGGCAGAACTGTCTGAGCTGACTCAGCACATTGAATCGTTCGTCGACTCATCTCGCTCCCAAGCCCAGCAGGTTCAACCTCGTACTCCCAGTCCCACTTTTTAATTTCAATAATTTCTCTGAATTATCTGTAAATCTTTCTCGATTTTTAGGTTCATAAAGGTCCTTCATTTGCTGTTTAAAATTCTGAATTTGAAGACAACTGAGTGTGCTGCCACATATTCATATCATGCAAATATATGTTAATTTGAATTGTATTCAGAGCTATTAAGTGGTGTGATTTGTTTAATTAGTTTTCAAGCTGAGAACTTTGGCGAAGATGTGCATATAATCATCTGTTTTGCTCATAATTGTTTCGTTTCAGGCAAGTGTATTGTGGCAGTTGGCAAAACTTTCGCTGTTTTCTGTTATTAGGATTTTAGATGATTTGATTATTACTTGTTTGTGCCCATAGGCAGCAAGTCTGGAGGCGATTGTTCATCTAGTGAAGAATGATGCATTGGTCATTGGACATCTGGTATATTTCTTGCCTTTTTCTTCTTTTTGTTCCTTGTTCATTTTGCTTTGTTTCCTCTGTTGCTTGCTTAATATATTTCTGCATTTATGTTCTCTCTGTTGGGTCTCAGGTTAAAGAGATGGAAATGTATTTGACTACAACCGATAACATCATCCGTGCAAGAGGTACCCATCTACTTGAGTGCTAGTGTACTTCAAATTCCAACATTCTCACTATTTTGCTTCCATGTATTTTTTTCTGGAGAAGTTGTAAATTCCTCAAGTTTACATCTTCAGGTATCCTTCTGCTTGGGGAAGTTCTTACACGTCTTTCATCAAAGCCCCTAGACATTGCTAACACACATAGCTTGATTAGATTCTTCACTGAAAGGCTGGTAAGTAGGTCTTCCCTATTTTTGGCAACATTGTTCATGTGGGAGAGGCTATAATATAGACCCTATTACTTAATCTTCACTCATCAAATTTTGAGGTTATATCACTGAGCAAGAAGTGGTGGCAACAAAATCTTTTCTTGTCTTTGTTATTCATACCTTATAAAATGTCCACATCTTCTCTAAATTTCCAGGGGTTATTTTCCTAGCAAATCTACCTGCCAATTTAGATTCTTCCATATTGTACGTAGAAGAACCCATAAAAGAGATGCCATTACCGTTTTAGGTTTAGATGGTTGAACAGTTTGGATTTGTGGTCTGCCAGAAGTGATCATTTGGCGTCACGAACATTGTTGTTTTCTTAGAATCTTCTGAATGAAGTTCTCTTTTGTGCATTTTAAAGGGACCTCCATGGTTCTGCTGGTCATTTGAATTGCAGTTGTTTGTTGTGTTGCTTTATATCTGTTTCTCAATCTAGGAGCTGAACGGTTTTAAGTGGTTTGGCGGTTTCATTCCTTACTTTAGGCCTTCTTTAATCAGTTTTAGCATTTCAAGATGCTTGTCAATATCTTTATTAATATATTAAACTTTTCTCTTCAGCAGAACTTGGGGTAATTGTGGAATTTTATCAGTTTGTGAAGTTCCTGGTTGAGAATCATTTCTCTGTACTGTCATTTGTATATTCAGCAAGAAGTTCTTTTCATTCTTTTCTTTTCTTTTATTTTGCATTGACTATTTGGACATGAATTGATTTCATCAGCTGTTGAACTGCAAAATAAGATTTAAATTTGTTTGGAACCTTTTCTGACTAGAATAAGGGTTCTAAGAGCTCTATATATGTATGTACTCAGCCTTTGAATAATAAGAAGTAATCTGGAATTTTTCTACAAACTTGAGTTTTCAACTAGATATACGAGTGATTCTTAGATCTTAGGAGTTATTCTTTCCTACCTTCCATTGTGTGTTCCTTACTAAATTCCAGCAAACCCAACCTACATTCTAGCTATGTCAAACCAATATTCTAGCCATATTAAACCCTAAATTAAGTGATAGAGGTAATTGCAGAGATTGTATTATTTACGTATAAGGTAAGAGTTACAGCTATAGACCCTCCTGAGAAATCTTCCCAGGCCCATACACTTAGACAATGCTTAACCGATCTCCTCTCCTGTTTTCCTATGTTCAGTCATATACAGCTGCCTCTCTACACAATCTCTCTCACCATAACAAACTCCCAACAGACTACCCAACGGCCTGCCTATGTGGCCATGCTACCTTTCCCCATCTTACCCCTACGAATGTAGGTTTGGATGGGTTTGGGCTGATGTACTATGGACTGGGATTGAGTACTAACATTAAGCCTAAATTTTCAGCAATCAAACCTTAAAATTCTAACTCTACAAAATCTGAAATTTTATCTTTCTTAGCCAAAATCCATCCTTGAAACTTGATATTCCAGCAGCATATTTCCTAATTTTGTGCTTTTAGTTACTAGTTAATAATTCTTTTATTTGTCCTCCATCAATTATGCTTGGATCAGGCAGATTGGAGAGCTTTACGTGGTGCAGTTGTTGGCTGTTTGGCCCTGATGAGAAGGAAAAGTGGTGGTACAGTCACTTGTAGTGATGCAAAAGCAGTTGTTAAGTCTTTCTTGCAGAATCTGCAGGTTCAGTCTTTAGGACAGCATGACAGGAAGGTAAGATTGCATACACGAATGTTCTTCAATCTATCTGTTTACAATGGAAAAAACTTTTGGTCGGTTTCTAAAGTTTTTAATGTTGGAATTTGCCTTCATTTTTCTTGCAGCTGTGCTTTGAACTTTTGGAGTGCCTGTTAGAATGTTATCCCAAGGCTGTTGTTTCCCTGGTATTTCTCTCGTTTTTGCCTTCCTGGCGCTCGTACCTTTTATTGAATAAATTCAAGAGTTCTTAGATTAGATGAATTGTGATCCATATGACAATATTCTAGGAATGAATCAAATTCAATCTCTCAAACTATGTTTTTCGCACTTGTAACATTTTTATGGTTTTATATTTGCAGTAGTTTGTGGTTTTGAGAATATAGAGGAATATAAGAAACTAAAAATTTTTCCTCCAATTTTTGTTTGGAATGATAATACATTAAGACACTTTGATAATGATTGGGCATCTTAACATTCTATTCGTAAAGAATCGATTCTCTTTGTTATGCTAATGTTTGCACCAATTCTGTTTATGTACCTTGCAGCCTATGTTTCCTATGGCATGGTAAAATCTAGGTCAGAATGAAAGTTGATAATTTATGAGCTTTATAATAAGGATGTTTTATTTCATGGTTTTTCTTTATATCTCTTTGGATTTTGTACAGTTTTGGACATGAGATGGCTGCTTCTTATTGTGTGTTTAGATTACTTAACTGCTGCAGCTTAGCTTCTGTCGCGCATTATCCTTCTTCTACCCGCTGCTTTTCATCCTCTTCATATTTTTGAAATCTGTCTCATTGGTTTTTGGTCTAGGGTGATGACCTTGTTTATGGAATTTGTGAAGCTATTGATGGAGAAAAGGATCCTCATTGTCTAGTGCTAACATTTCATATTGTGGAGGTTCTAGTGCAACTATTTCCAGATCCATGTGGGCCAATTGCAAGTTTTGCTGGTGACCTTTTCAGCATTTTGGGCTGTTACTTTCCCATTCATTTTACGCATGTAAGCTTGATGCATTTCCCTCATGCTCTATTTGATTCTTTAGCAACTGTATACTTGGACATCCTGATGTTTCTTTTGATACTTGCCACAGTAGTATTCCAAGAATGCAATTGTGGTCCATTCATGTTTCTGTCTCCTTGTAAATGATTAGAAAATCATTTGCTGGCCCTTTTGTTAGTTTTTGGAGGTCTTAAACGTATTTCTTTTTACCCCGTCTTTTAGGAGAGAGATTGAATACGAACTTTAAGAAATTATAATGTCGTTATGACTATGAGTTCTATTATTATGTATTTTCTTTCCCATTTCCAGCCAAACACTGAGGATGTTGATATGAAGAGGGATGATCTCTCAAGGGCGCTTATGGTATGTAATATTCTGCTATGTTTATTTGAAGTGTTGAGCTACTTTAGAGAAAACCTGTTAAAAGTCGTAAGTTCCATTCATTTGAATGTTTTCTGGAGCAAGAGTTGCTGAAAACATTTCGTTGTTGGTCTGATTTGTATTCCTCAAAAGAATGTACATTTATGGGACTATATTGTTGGTCATGCCTTCACAATTTCGGCCTCTCTTTGGGTGGAATAAATCAAGTTTGTGGTGCCTTTTGCATAGGGTTATTTTACAAGCTTGGGAAGTCCCTGCTTATATTATGGGATATTTTATTTAGAGAAGAAGACATAATCCAATAGTGAAAGCAGGTTCTGATCCTTCATTTAAGGATCTCATTGATCATGTTAAAGCAGTTCAAATTGACAAACCTTCTAGAAGTTTCCTTGACTATCTTATGAGCCCGTTGAAGTAATAAAAAATTTTATCTACGTGATGAATTAAGCGAGAGAAAAGAGTCAAATAGATGTATCAAAGATTAGGGGAAATCATTTTGGTAAAATTGAATTGAAATTTGCTCCAGCTTTATATCTCTCATAGTCTAGCACATTGTATTATGTCATAATTTTCGGTTATACTTTTTATACTTATATGCTACTTGCTTGATGTATTTGATTCCACCTGAATGCCAAAATTTCATGTTGGATTGTGACCCCGTTTTCTATTTCTCTTTCTCTTTCATTTACAGCTTGCTTTTTCAGCCACACCCCTTTTTGAGCCTTTTGCCATGCGATTACTTCTTGAGAAACTGTCTTCCTCCCTGCCAACTGCCAAGGTCAGTTGTCTTTACTTTTTAGTAGTTTGGGTTGTTGATGGATATATGCAAGGCTCAGCTTGTTTGTCAAGGAAGTGTGCCTTTGTGCTGTTAATACTGGCTTTATATGCTTTTAGGTTGATTCTTTGATATATCTGGGCGACTGCATACTCAAATATGGAGCAGAGAGAATAGCAAAACATGCAGGAGCTATTTGGTCTTCACTGAAAGAGGCATTATATGACTCTGAAGAAGACCCTAAGCTACAATTAACTTCAGAATCACGAAATGGAGGAAATCAAATTGCAAGAGAGGCTCTCTCGTTACTGGAGAAGGTTATCATTCAATATGATGATATGTTCTTAACTTTGATTACCCATGACGAGCAGATAAACATGATTCTCAATAACACCACTCATTACACGAGTTACGATGAAATTCCCATGCAAAGCAAGAAGGAATTGCTTATGGTTGGTCGAATACTTTATGTTTCCACCAAAGCTTCCATTTCTTCCTGCAATGTAGTTTTCCAAAGTTTCTTTCCCCGAATGATGGAGACTATGGGTCTCCCAGTTGAAATTGCCTCGGAGTCCTGCAATTCAGATGGCAATTGTGAAGTCCCTGAACTTCATTTTGGATGTTTTTACATCTGCATGGAACTTCTCATAGCGTGTAGAGATTTGATCCTGGTTGCTGAGGATACCAAAAAGCAATTTATTCCTACAACTGAGGCATATTTCTGTTTGCTGAAGCAATTCTCCACGTCATTAAGCAAGATTTTCAGTTCTATCTTGAATAGAAGTATTAATGAAGCTGACCATGATGTGTTTGTGCACCTTGGAGGTGAATTCCCTTTCTATATACTCCCACAAACTTGTCATGTGATTTAGAAGCCAGTGAAGTCTGTTTCTTCATGAACCTTCCTGTTAAATGCTAATCAACATCTGATTTACAGATTCCGATTTAGGTATTAAAGAGACTAAATAAATTTATGTCCAACAAGGTGACATGCTAATGTATTGATGATCCTGATAATTTATCTTCCAGTCAGCGTTAAATGGTCATCTCTGCCAAGTGCCTAAACTTTGCATTTGCTTTTCTTTTCCCATTATATACACAGAGCTAATTGGAAAAGAGATCAGAAGTCTTCCTTTTTGATAAATTAAATGAGGGCCCAAAGTACAACTTTACAGCAAACATTATAATCTTTAGTAATTAAAGACATCCATGTTTTCTGCTAGTTAGATAAAAATCTGATCTGATTTATTTTCATGTCCAAATAGTTGTTCCACTTATTCTTGTTGTGATGTGCAATGGCACGTACACAGTTGTTGTTTGTGTACGATTGCCTTTTTGCTTCTGAAGTAATAAGATGCTATCTATATCTGGAGTAATGTCTGGGGAACCTATGCAGGGAGCATCTAGAAATATAATGCAATGTCATAGAATCAAGGAATGAAACTGTGCTGATACTTTTTGAAGATGGGCAGTTATTGTTTAATTATTTTTCTATTTCTAAGTCATTGTTTGCTAGTTCAAGTCCAGCTTAATCATTGACGACTGTCTCCATGATATTCATAACAGTTGAATTGCTGTGCAGTGAAGGGCTTGCAGACTTTGGCTACATTACCTGGAGGCTATGGACTGATATTGAAATCAACATTTGACAATATTTTGCTGAGATTGATGTCAATTATCACATCTGATTTCGGCAAGACATTGTTGTGGAAACTTGCTTTGAAAGCGCTGGTGCATATTGGCTCATTTCTCCATGGCTGTGATGACTCAGAGAAAATTTTGAGCTATATGGATATTGTTATTGAGAAGATTGTTTCCTTATTGTCTTCTGATGATTTTAGTATGTCATTTTCTCTTAAAATGGAAGCTGTATCAGTCATTGGCAAAAGTGGACTTCAGTATATGATGAAGATAACTTTAAAGCTGGAAGATATTATCCTCATTAAGCTATCTGAGTGTATGGTAATTGTATACATCTTCAATAATCTGTTAATCTATTAGTTCACTGGAGATAGTGAATGTCTTTGATGAGAAGAATTCGTTTATTGCTGATTTTTTCCACGACTTATAGTAGGATGAAATTTATATTTCTGAATCCAAGTACTAATGTAAATGAACTCTGCAAAAAAGCATACAACTTAACGCTTTGGACATTTGGTTGGTTCTTTTCCATAGACACTAACTTTTTTCCTCCCCTCGGAAAGTTTTTTATTTCATTTCTTGTTACTCACTTGTGTTTTCTGGTGTACAGATCCAAGGGAATTTGGAATCAGCAAAGATTGTACTTCACCTATTGGAATGCTATTCTAAGGAGTTGCTTCCATGGTATAACTTTACTGATACCTTACTCTTTTGTTTAGCATATTGTCTTGTCACTTTTATATCGGCAAACACTTGTATGCATACCTTGTTTCTATCCACAATAATTGTCTCTTTGCTTGTATGCTCTCTTCAGTGATCAATTAAAGAAGTCTTTTTGTCTTTTTAGGAGTTTAGTCTTCATAACGTGATGTTTGTTGTCTTGTTATAGTTTCTTCATTTTTTTCTTTGGAAGTGATGACGTTGGATTGGCTGTCACTCTTGTTCTACTCATGTGGAATATGTTGTAATGAATCCAGGATCCAGAAAAATGAAGGTTTTGAGGAAGTTCTCTTGCACTTGGTGGTGAGAATTTGGAATCAAGTTGACAATTGTCGGTCCTTGGATGTTGACACTTGTGGAAAAGTTAGTATTGTTGCTATATTTGTTTTCCTTCTGGTTAGTGTTTTATGGGCAGTCTTGCTAAATAAGCAATGGATCTTGCACTGTTGACTGATTTTATAGGAAAACAAAGGAGTTTTAGTTTAAGTTCAGAATTGACAATGACATTTATTTCTTGTATACCAGGATCTTCTTGAGGCAGTGATAAACGTTATGAAGTTTGCTGTTGCATACTGTTCGGTGGAAAATCAGAACATAATTGTTGATAAAGCCTATAGGATACTTTTATCAAACCCATCTTTGCAGCTGAAGGGCTCTTTGTTAACCATCCACATGAAAGGTTTTATTTCTACCCTGGAAGTGGACAAACTTTCCAGGAGAGATGAATGGATTCTTTCTTTATTAGCATCAGTGGTCATAGCTCTTCATGCTCAAACACTTATTCCAAATCTTACAACTTTCATACGCTTATTTATGATCACTATGCTTGAGGGATATACTATTGCAGCACAGGCTTTGAGTTCTCTAGTTAACAAATTGGATCTCGTGCCAAATGGTGCCTTGGAGGAGGCAATGGATATAATTTTCAGCAGAAACTTCTGGGCATCTTATGAAACTAGTCCCGAGAGAAGTGGCAGAATGAGCCATGGAAATGAGATAGATCTTCCTAATTTCCTTCTGGGAGCTGCACGTAGTGAATTGCTTCTGAGCCATGCCATTTCTGGACTGGCATGGATTGCAAAAGGTTTACTTATGCGGGGACATGATAGAGTGAAAGACTTAACTATGATTTTTCTAAAATGTTTATTGTCAGAAGACACAATGGATTCGTTTTCATTGAACCAGGGATCATTAGAAAACAGTTCTCACCAGTTTGCAAGCACATCGGTGATGAAATGTGCTGCAGATGCATTTCAAATTATAATGAGTGATTCCGCAATTTGTTTAAATCGCCAATTTTATGCAACAATAAGGCCGCTTTATAAACAACGATTTTTCTCCACCATGATGCCCATCTTCCAGTCAGTGATAATCCAATCTGGTTCATCATTGTCAAGGTTGACACTCTTCTCTGATGTAACTGTTATTGGCCTTTGGTTTCCTTTATCTTGGAGGCAATTTATTGAGCTGTTAATCTAGAGTTATCTATGTGGGATTGTATGGAAACATTAATTGGAAAAGTTCACATATGATCTTGGTTTTATTTATTGCATTGCACAACCTAATTTCTTTGATTTCAGAGCCATGTTGCATCGAGCTTTTGCACATATTATATGTGATACTCCACTACTTGCTATCCTGGATAGCGCAAAGAGGGTAATTCAATGGTGTCTCAAATTCCTTATCTTGTTTGTGTCAACCAAGGTCACTTATTGAAATCGGTTACTCTTTCTTCAGTTAATTCCGATGGTACTGGATGCCTTGACTTCGTTAAGCAAGGATGTTTCAGATAAAGATGTCTTGTATAGCCTGCTGCTGGTCTTGTCAGGAGTTTTGACAGATAAAAATGGTAAGTAAAATTATATTTTACATTCTGCATTCAAATATAAACTGAAATGGAACTTTTTGCTTCCGACACATTGAAATGCAACTTAATAACACTTTATTTAGTGGTGATTATTTGCAAGTTATCTGCATTCTGATTTCCTTTTACCTGCTTCTAATGTACTACCCAATTTGATTTCTTGTGCATGCAGGACACGAAGCCATTGTTGAGAACACATCTAAAATCATTAATAGCCTCATTGCACTTAGTGCCTACCCTCATATGATGGTATCCAATCTTTCCCCAAAATTTTGCTTTTTCTTTTACATAAATGCTTCCTGCTATTCCTTGTTACATGGTATGATTTCCCATCCAGTACTTGGTTACTTATGGAAATTGATCCAAATGGTTGTTGTAGCAATCTGATTCGATACATAAAACTTCAGTTTAGAATTATTAGATGATTTAAGTTAAAACTCAATGGTTAATTTCTTCTAAAAGTTCAGTTTTACTTATTCCAAACTCCCTGGTTTCTGTTGATAGTCCATGACTATATTTACATTTGAGATATTTAGAAAAGGTCTCTTTTTTTTTTTGGACATGCTTAGCTTGTCCGAGAAACAGCAATCCAATGTCTCGCTGTTATGTCAGAGCTGCCTCATGCAAGAATATATCCCATGAGGATCCAGGTTTGTAATCAAGTTGGATACAAAGTTTGTTGCCTTTGATTACCTGCTCATTCAAGAGAACTGATTACAATTTTTATCTGGTTAACCTGATTTTCAATCTTTTACAAGATGACAATCTTTGGCACATTACTAAACACCTCTCTCTCTTTTCCAATTACTATATTAAGGTCTTACAAGCTATAGTAAAGGCTCTTGATGATCCGAAGAGAGCTGTTCGTCAAGAAGCTGTTAGATGCCAGCATGCTTGGTCAGTGTTTTACATCCAATTTTTCAATGTTGCTTACAATACCAGATAATTGCATACTTGCAGATATTCTGCTTCAGCTTTGATTTTCATTCCATTTCTTCTGTTGATTGTCAAAGCAGGGCATCGATTGCTTCTAGAAGTCTTCACTTCTAAACCAAACTCTCATTTTCACCAAACACTGGCTCTGCAATGTAAATGTGATAGCAATTTTGTTCATTCCCACCTATTTTACCTCCGTGTACAAATTTGCACCAACGGAAAATTATGAATGTAGTTAAAGAACTTAATCTAGGAGATTTTGTTTCTTGAAAATAGAGGTGCCTGCCCCGTATGTTAAAGAGTAAACTAGGAAAAGAATGACTTTTAAACCCCTTTAAATGAGTGCTCCTACTCCAGAACTGCCGTTGGCAGCTGTATGAACCTTGATCTGTCTAATTCACTGGAAGATTCTGTTTCATTTCCTTTCTGAAGTTCTTGGGTCTTAGAGAAATTTTTATGTTAGTCGTTAATACCTCGAAATGATAGATTATGTCACGTGTTAGACCCACAGGTGAGGGGGGTGTGTTGAAATATAAAAGTGAGAGTTTGTCCCATATTGGAAAAAGAGAGGAAAGAAGACCAACATATAAGTCTAGTGAGCTACTCCACCTATCACCAATTGCTTTTGGGATGGAACCTCATTTGACCTTGTATGTGGTCTAGCTTTGAAATTCAACTGCTGTATATATGTTTGTTCATGCAAGTTTAGCTTGTATACAATAGGATCGGTTATGTCAGACTAGCCAATATTCTAAAGGTAAGCAGAACCACGAGATAGTTAGGCCATAGTTGTACATGCCATCAAAGTACATGCCATCTAGGGATGGGAGCCGGCTGGAGGAAGCCCTGCCCAAACAGGCTGATAAACTAATCTTCCCATCCTTGGACTTCAATGTATGGCCCTTAAAATTTGGAGTTGCCTTAAAGTCTTATTCTATTAGCAGTAAGTCTCCATCAATAGCATTCTTCTTTTTCAAAGTAATGTTTGTGGGAAGAGGCTTCAACAACATGAGTAAGTGTTTTAGTTCCTGCGATTTCTTAAAACAAGGAAAGAAGGGGGTGATACAAGCGAAGCCCAATCTGCATGCGTAAAATAAGCAACTAGAACAGAACAGTTGAAGTTTCTACCAAATAACAAATGAAACAACTACGTCGTACGGTTAAAGAGTCATTGTCAAATTTCACTTATTTGTTTTGGGTGACATAACGCAAGGTCTTCCAAAAGTGGAACAAGTGTTAGAAGTGCGTTCAGTTGATTCAATATCGATAAACC
>JANZXV010000001.1:9361374-9373735 GCA_027576455.1 Erythroxylum roigii | reverse complement strand
TTTCTGTCCTCAGGACAAGGACAATATTTTCTGTCCTGTCCACTGCAACCAAACATCGCACTGTCTTCAGTTTTTGTTCTGTCCCGTCCAACTCTGTCCCGTCTCATCCTGTCCCTACTTGCTGCAGACGCTAACCATACGCAAGGTTAGTTTATCAAACGCACTTTTGCATGGTTCGTCGAAATCAAACTTCATGTCTTTTTGGAGTAGTTTACACATGGGTTGTGCAATTTTGGAAAAGTTCTTAATAAATCGCCGATAAAATCCTGCGTGACTAAGCAAAGAACAAACTTCCCACATAGTCGCGAGGTAAGATAAAGATCGAATTAACATATATCTTAGCCCTATCGACTTCAATTCCCTTAAAAGAGATAGTATGACCCAAAATTATTCCTTGATCAACCATGAAATGACACTTTTCATATTTTAAAACCAAATTAGTTTCAATGCAACATTTAAGCACTTTTTCAAGGTTGACAATGCATGTTTCAAAAGATTCTCCATAGATCGTGAAATCATCCATAAAAATTTCCATGCAGTTTTCCACAAGATTAGAGAAAATACTTATTGTAAACCTTTAAAATGTCACTGGTGCGTTACACAATCCAAATGGCATTCTTTGGTAAGCAAAGGTGCCGAATGGACATATAAAGGTTGTTTCCTCTTGACCCTTGGGTGCTACCAAAATCTGGTGGTGTCCTATATAGCTACCTAAACAACAATAGTGAGATTTACCTACAAGTCTTTCAAGCATTTGATCAATAAATGGAAGTGAAAAATGATATTTTCTAGTAACCAAATTACGCTTCCTATAATCTATGCAGACTCTTCACCCATTTTGAACACGAGTTGGTATTAACTCACCATTGCTATTTTCAACCACAGTTACCCTAGTTTTCTTCGGGACTATCTGAACTGGACTTACCCAATTGATATCCGAAATTAGATAAATAATGCCAGCATCAAGAAGCTTCAAAATTTCTTTCTTCACCGCTTCCATCATAGGTGGATTTAGATGACATTGGGGTTACCTCACCTCCTTCAATTCATCTTCCATCAAAATTCGATGCATACAAATAGTGGGACTAATACCCTTGAAGTCAACCACTGTCCAACCGAAAGCTTCCTTATTCTCTTTTAGCTCGTTAATCAGCTGACTTTCCTACAAAACTGTCAGTTGATTACATATTATAACAGGTAACATGTCTTGCTCACCTAAAAAGATGTACTTCAAATGGCTAGGCAAGCTCTTTAATTCCAACTGTGGTGGCTGAACCAATGACGGCAATAAATTGTCATTACTTCTTGACATCTCCACATATGGTAGCTGCTTGAGCAATGGTTCGATGTCCTCCATTTAGCACAACAACGTCTCCATTTGATCACTGGGCAAAACCGATTCTTGGTTGTCCTTCCACTGTGGTGCTTCTCCTATCTCCAAGATCGTCTCAAGCTCATTTTTGTCCTTCAAAATTGAATTTTCCTGCACCCATGTGTCAATAAAATCCACAGAAATAATAGGTTGTTCATCATCTGAAATTTTCATGGCATTGTATATATTGAACTTAATTAATTCACCATCAAATTCCATAGTTAAAGATCCTCATGAACATCAATTTTTGTTCTAGTGGTTTTCAAGAACGACCTTCCGAATAAAATGGGGGTTGAAGAAGATGTATCATCAAGCCCCATCTGCAAAATATAGAAATCAGCTGAAAAAAGCATATTCCTTACTTGAACTAAAATTTCCTCTAAAACACCGTTTGGATAAGCATTTGAGCGATCCCCTAATTGAATCACTACATTAGTTTCTTTAAGAGGTCCCGCATTTAAAGATTTGTAAACATCATATGGCATGACATTTATGGACGCACCTAAGTCTAACATAGCTCTTTCAATCCGCAAATCACCAATTTGACATGGGATAGTGAACATACCTGAGTCTTGACACTTGCGTGGAAGCTTTTTCTTTTGCAAAATAGTTGAAACATTCTCCCCCAATTGCACTTTCTCATCAAATTTTAATTTCCTCTTTGAAGTGCAAAGTTCTTTAAGAAATTTCGCCTACCGTGGAATCTGTTTAATTGCATAAAGTAAAGGAATATTTACCTAAACTTTTTGGAAAGTCTCCCATATTTCCTTCTCTTACTCGTCCTTCTTTGCTTTGGCAAATCGACTAGGAAAAGGGGGCGGAATCAACATATTCTGCAGAGTTGTCTGCATTTTTTCTGGTTGTGCAGGTGCCTTTTACGTTGCTTCTTCTTTTACCTATCTTCTGGAAATTTTTGGAAGTGGTTCTTGCAATTCCTTACCACTCCGTAACGTGATAGCCTTTTCACTTTGTTTGGGATTGATTTCTGGTTGTGCTGGAAAATTTCCAGAATCTCGTGCTTCCAATCTATTTATGGAAGTTGCCATTTGGCTCATTTGATTTTCAATATTTCGGATACTTGCTTCAGTATTCCGCTGAAACATCAAAGTGTTAATGTCCAAAGATTTAACTATATCTTCCAAAGAAGTCTTACCTTCAGAACTGGATGTTGTATTTTGATGTTGTCGAGGCATATACAGTTGTCTATACTGCTGAAAATTTGTGGTTGCTTACTGTCCTTGAGGATTTCCATAACGCAAATTTAGGTGATCACGCCACCTCAGATTGTAGGTGTTGGAAAATGGGTCATATTTCCTTTGGTTCGGTCCAGTAAAACCTCCCACGGCATTCATTTGTTTTGCATTTTCCTCCTGCAAAACTGGACATTCGTCAGTGGAATGTCCTAACATTGAACATATTCCACATACCTTTGCTTCTTCTTTATTTATAACCGCAATTTGTCACACTAAGGATGTAAGGTCATCCAATCTTTTCTTTAATGTGGTCACATTCACCTCATTCACGGTTTTTGTTCCATGCCTAGTAAGTATTCCGAATTGTTGGGTGTTGGAAGCTATGTTGGCGATCAAGTCTCTTGCAGTTGTCGGTGTTTTGTTAACTAAGGCGGCACCGCTCGCAGTGTCAATCATACTCCTATCCGAAAGCAACATGTTGGGCCCCGTTCCTGAAGCCCAACCAAACTGTTGGACCCCGTTTCCGGAACCCAACTATCCAAAACCGAAAGACGAAAAATGTTGAAACCTGATCTCGACGATCAGACCCCAACCGAAAAACGAAAAACAAATAGCGAAACAAAGAAAGCTAAGGATCGCGTCTCGCATAGTTTTTCGATCAATCTTTGTTACCAGATGTCGAACATTCATTTTCCGATTCGATTCGATTGAGTCTTGGAGATGGAGTTTGTATATGTTTATGAATATGAATGGAATGGTATATGATTTGTGACTTGAATTGTTAATTTGAGTATGGAATTTTGGATTGAGAAATTTGAAGTGTTAGGTATAGATGTGTGTTTTGCTGGTGTTTTGGTTTCCGGACGGGAGGTCCGATACTTACGAGTTGTGTTTGGGAATTATAGAAGTGTGTAAATTCTTTTGCAGATTTTTGGGCTGTTCAAAATACAGTCGTTATACTGCCCGATTTTTTATAAAAGCGGGTTATGTCAAAGTAAGAATTTGAATAGTTTTTGTTATAAATGAGATAAGAATTTGGCTTATGGATGAAATTTTGGGATATGTATGATTTGATTAAGAAGAAATTTATGAATTGAGTTTGATTAAAGATGTTTTCCAAAAGGGAAATTGGAATGGTTTTGTATAAAGAGGAAGGAAATGAATGAAATTAAAAAATTTATATCGGGATTTTCGGCTTAGTCTTAGGGTTTCCAACGCGACTCATTAGTTTCGCTCGCTAAGATATACGTTTTCGGATGTCGGAATCTGATTTGTTTATGTTTGATCGGATTCACTTTGTTGTGATTTGTGTGTTCCGATTCCGCTTCGCTTCGAAATCCGCTTTCGTTTCGTTAGGTTCCTTTCTTTTAGCTTTCGCACTTTGCTTCGCTTTTCGTTTTCCGTTTTTCGGTTAGGGTCCGGTTTCGAGATCGGGTCCCAACACTTCATAAGCTACTATTCAACTACAAGATTGGGAGTGGATCCATAACCTCTTTTTAATATAATAACTAGTCCTAATTGGGGCCATTATCTGAACACTGGTAACTCACATAACTAATTAACCAAATTCCACAGGAGGCTATAGTTCAAGAGGCACTCACCATATATAGTTACTTATTTAGCTTATTAGTAGCAATGAGTTTGCTCATCAACCTATCACCCTACTTGCAAGATCAAATCAAATAGAACAATCACCATTCGAAAATCTTTAGCAATCATTCCTACAAGGAGCTAATTAGCACACACTTTCCTATAGTTCATTGGTATAAGCTAATATGGTTCCAACATGCATATCTTAGAGCTACAATGTTCTTATGTTTACTAATCAACAAAATACTCAATACTAAAATTTATGAACATTCTTGAACACTATATTCTCCATGGCAGTGAAGAGGTGACCATGGATTACCTTTATTTTACTTGCACCTATTCCAATTTTTTATAGGAAAATTATGTAGCTCGATAAGTTGATACTGGAAAACTTCAAGTGGCAAGAAATCTTAAAATGGTGTTAGAGGGAATGAAAGAAAAGTAACGAGAATGAATAATCTTCAAATTTGGCCTTGGATACATAACTAGAGAAATCTAGTTATAAAGAAATCAAAGGATTTTTGAAACGATAAGGAAGGCTGTTAGTGAACTAACAATTGAGGCAATCAATGGAATATGGGAAAAGCTTGTTGCTTAGAAACTAAACATTATATGCACTAAGGAAAAAGGAAATAGGAGATTAGGAACTAGGGCATAAATTGGCTAGAGAACACCTCTGAAACGTTTCTATGAGACAATGAAGCCAGATGGATAACAATTGAAATAACTTGAGGGGTTGGATAAGAAACTATAATGTATTTTTTTAGGCTGGTACAATATCCTATAACACTATAGAGTGGCCTAGTGAACATAGATGAAATTGGGAATGTTTACTACTTGAAACATTTTGTCCATGATAAATTATTTAATTTTTAAAAAAATTTCCTCAAACACATAGTAAAAGTGTACAGCTTCCTACCCGAAATGTTGCTAGCAAGTAGAGTGTTTAACATTATTCAAAAAAAATATGTTAGCTGTAAAATGATCTTATATGGTTAGAGAATATTAAATTTATGTGATGGTTGTGCTTTTACCAAACAATAACACACCTACTAATAGTTCAACATAATGGAACAAACTCATTTTCTACATTGTACCTCTAAGTCCTCGTTACCTCCTTTCCTAGGTATGTTTCATCATAGCTAGGTCCTCTATACCTCCTCTCCTAGGTATCTTTCATATACCATAATATTAATTGATAGATTAAATAATGAAGTTAGCATAAAAAAATAAGACCCTTTCAAATTCGTATTAATTGTATCAAATTAATGGAAATTTCTAAATTCACTCCACAAAAGCACTTGTTCCACTTGACATCATGCTAAATTGTACCACAAGCATATACTGTTTTTTTAAATTTAAATTTTAATTACATTACGACTAGCTCAAGGCGTTAAGCCAACCATTATATTGTAGTATGACCAAAAAAAACTCCCTAAGTATGGCAGTTTAATTGTCTGCAATATAGATAACAACAAAAATCAAGTATAGGTAGCACTAATGTTTCATCTTCATGGAAAAGGCCATTCATCATTTCTGGTTTATGAGGGTCATTTAACCTCCTGGTATTTAGGATTTTGTTTTCTCTTCCGTGTTGATTTCGTTTTTCAAAGTTTTGATTGCATACAAAAATCTCTAGGGATGTTAGGGACTTGGGCTACTGCTAATGGAGCATCATTGTCCTCTACTTGTTCTTGAGAGATGATATCCTATATCCTCTGATTCACAGTTTGCCCAACAATTGTTAATGGAGTCAGCATGTTGGCCCAATCCATTTGCACTCCACCGTCCAAACTCTCCACTTTATCTACATTGGAGTTATCAAGAGTTGTCTATTCCTGGGAAATATTTGTACAACTTGTTCAGTTCTCAATCCAACTAATTGATTACCATTGTTTACAACCTGAGCCATTTTTTCGGTCGGAGCTTATAGGCTGACTTCACCATCATTAACTACATCCATTGCACCAATGAGCACACCCATCGCAAAAACACTAGTATTTTCATCCTTTGCACGAAGCCTATCTTTAACAGCCTCAACTTAGGCTATATCAGAAACTACACCAGTAACATCTACCATTACACATTCAACAGCATCAACCAAAATATTAACAACTTCTACGACATTACTAATATGATTATCTACCTCTACTAAGGGTGATTCATAGACATCTCACCTGTCTTCAATTACTGCATCATCCTTATTATCAATTATACCAAAATCTAGTAATTCATCATGCCATCCACTCTGAAACATCTTGCATGTAGGCTTCAAGACTTTTTTGTCATTCATCGGTTTCTAGGGATAAGAGAGGGAGATAACATTCTTCTCTAATTCACCTTTGTCATTCAGCCGCATAATGGGAAGTGAATCAGATAGGGAGGCCATCTTATAAACTTCAATGCACATTTTAGTATAACAAATTGATTCCATCGTTGTAGTTTAGGAATCCATATAAATGGGGTTTACCCAGAGAGCTAGCCATGTAGCTAAGACCCTTAATGGTCCAGAACTCCATTGGGACGTTATGGAACTGTACCCATAGTGGCAAGGTTTCTATTTGATCTCTGTCCATTTCTAATCCTGGTCACCATTTCTGGATGAAAAGGGGTTGCTCTCCAACGTGCCACGGACTATGCTTCACAATCTCGTCAAGGTTGGTGCTATCGGAAAACTTGAACAAAATAGAGTCCTCTTCCCTAAGCATTGCTTTCTTAAATCCTTTCTTTCCCCATCTTGATTTTTCCCAAGCATTAACTGTTTGAAATGCATAACACTTGGACCAAAAGAAGCCTAGCAGAGACGTGGACTAAGCTCTGGCTCCCGCAATTAACAATTCAAGCGGTGGAGATAATACTCCATCCTTAAGCATATTTTGATAATGATTGAGTGTTCCCTTCTAACGGACGGTCTTCAATTTGTTCCTCCATGCTCCGACTAGATTGGATGTGGTTGGATCTTTATTTGCAATTTCATGGCAGCCAAAGATTTTACCATTTTGATCAGCTACTGAGTAAGATGCTACTATTTCCTTGGTAAGCACAGGAAAGTCGACTTTTAATAAGGAGGGTTCCCCTCTTATGATGCCAAAAAGAGAGGCTAGAAGGCCTGCCATTGAGGCCAGAGCCTCAACGGCAAGGGAGGTGGGTCTAGGAAATCACTAACTTTTAGGTGGGTCACCTCTCTTTCATGTTTGCTACCTTGCTACCCGCTGTCACGCCTCCCATAGATCTGGAGGGCAAGGTTGCCACTCTTAGGCCTCTTGCTTGCTACTGTGTCTCCCACTCTTGTGCCTTTCACTTGCCAGATCTGGAGGGCTCGTTGTTGGTTAGATTTGGGTGAAATCTGGGTCGCAAAAGTTGAAGCTGGGTCACGAGAAGGAGACGAACCTCCCCCTCGTGCCACTTCCACATATTTGGGTCACAGATCTGGGTCCCTCAAGTTGTTGTTAATAAGATGAGAGTTCCTCTCTTTTCATGTGCGTTGCGTTTTCGTTTTAAGGGTGGAAATGAATAGATGATTTTAAGAGATTATAATGTTATTAATACCTTCATCTCAAGTGTATTCTTCTAGTTATTTCCTTCAATTAAATTTATTTGGTGATACATGTCATGTGTAGCACAAGTAACAGTATATCAGGACAACCTGAATTTATTCAAATTCAAAAGTGCAAGGTGCGAACAAAATCACAAATAGGGAAAGTACAAGACATTATCAAAACAACTTATGTAAATCATCGTAATGTTTTTATTATTTTTTGATAAAGCAATTTACAGTTAATTTAAAGGGAAGAATGACAATCTAGTAATCAAATGTGCATAAGATAGGGAGATAAGATGGATTGTATGTTTATGCCATTAATCCGCTAGTTGAATGTCTTAACTAATAAGATATAACTGACAATACTGAAAGAAAATTACAAATCCTTTTAAGTGCAAAATTAGATCCATCATTAAATTCCTAAGTAAAAAAGTTGACAGGTTTTGAACTTTCAAGTTATTTTAAAAAAAATAACCAAATAAAAGTTACTTAATAGAAAGAGTAAATGGAAAAAATGAAATTGTAAAATCTTTATATTTGCTAGCAATCATCCGTAAATTGGTAGCAAGGGAATTATAATTCATAAAAAGCCCAAAATCCTACAAAATAGGAAAAAATAATTTGACATATAATAAAGATGGATTTAGCTTTTCAAAATATATCTGTTTATCTTGTAGTCCAATAAAACAAAAATGTGTTTTGTTTTATGTTTATATATAAAGCCAAACTGCTCTATATTGCAGTATGTTAAAGAAGATAAATTTTTTTTATGTTTATATATAAGCTAAGGAAATGTGTTAAAAATGCTCAAATAACATATCTCAAAATGGAAGGGAACAAAAATTTACTTAGTCAAATAAACAGAAAGGAAGATGGTTTATTACGAAAAAATTAAACAAAGCAATGTTAAATGAGGCATAGTTACAGAATTTCCCAAAAAGTATGGCATCACTCAACTACCATATGCTTTTTGACCATACTCCATTCCTAATTTAGTGTATGTTTAAACACTCATGAGGAAATTTCCCTTCAAGTTCAATAATTTCTTAATTGGAATGGAAGGGTTTGAATCAACCATTAATAAAGGCATAAATGCTACTATAGAGGGCTCCAATATGTTCTCATATATAAGGAAGCTTCAATTGATAAAGAGTGAGCTTAAACAACTTAATAAGGAACTTTCCTTAAAACACACAAAAGGAAGTATAGGTGGTAAAGAAGGCATTAAAGGAATCAAATAAAATGTTTGATAAAGATCCCTAAAATGAATCCTTAAGGAATAGTGAGCATTTTCCATGGAGAACTATATAAACAAGTTAGAAAGGCATAACTCCCTAATTAAATAGAGATCCATAGTATCATGGCATATGAATAGAACTTTCACAGATCATTACCAGAAAGGTCCATGTAAACACTATCTTATCCCTAAAAGATGACAATGGTAGAATACTCACTCAAAAGGGGGAACTAACTGAAGCAATCTACTCCTACTTCTCTAAAACACTTGGTAGCAAAACTAAAGCCTACTTTACCATTGAACAGGTCCCAAATTACAACTGAACTACATGATAACCTAAACAAGCCTTTTAAGGATAAGGATTTGGAGGAAGCCCTATTCTCACTAGCGCCTTATGGTATAATTCATACTTGTACCATCAAACCTAGAGGTAAGAAAATAAACATGGTAGCAGAGGTAGTGTTGGATTTCTTTAATAGTGGCTCTATGCTAAAAGTGATAAACAAGACCCATATTAATCTACTTTCCAAGGTTAGTCCTCCTAACTCTATCAAAGACTACCAACCTGTGTCATATTGTAATATCCTTTATAAAGTAATTGCAAAACTTTTAACAAGCAGACTGAAACTGGTTGTGGAACTAATTACTAATAGTTCATAGTCAACCTTTACAAAAGGAAATCAATAAAGGATAATATCAGTTTAGTAAAAGAGTTGTTTAAAGGCTACAATAGGAAGAAAACAAGTAAGGATTGTGCTATCAAAGTAGATCTTTAAAAGGCGTTTAATTCCACAAATTGGCAATTCATCCCAATACCCCTAAAGGATTTGGGACTCCCTGACATCTTCACAAAATGGATTTCAGAGTTTATCATTATAGTCTCTATGGAATCCTAATCAATAACAAACCTACCAAATAAGTAAATTATGAAAGGGGCTTAAGGTAGGGGGATCCATTATCACCCTACCTCTTTATAATACTAATGGAGATTTTGATAAAAATGATCAAGAAACAAGATGAGAATTCCACATTAAATACAAGGCCTAAAGGATCACTTCCTTATCCTTTGTAGATGATCTTATATTATTTATTAAGGTTGACTCTACCTCAATTTTTATCCTGATAAGGACATTACAAAATTTCAAGGATCTATAAAGATTGGATATTAATAGAGACAACAGTTAATTAATTATTGTAGAGGCTTATACAGGCTTACTAGCTTCACTAACTAGCATCAACTGGGGCAAGCCATTCATTTTCTACTTGGGCATCGCTATTACTACCAAAAGGCCAACCTAATTTGACTTCAATCCACTATTGGAGAAAATACAAAACAAAATTGGGAATTGGAAGGACAAGACACTATCAATGGCAACAAAAATCTTATTAGTAAACTCAGTATTGGGGAACTTGTATGTTTATTCAACTTCCCCCTTATGGTTCCTCAAGATATTGATAAAAGTCATAAATAAGATCTTAAAGAACTTAAAATAGGGAGGAATGGGGTAGAGTGGCTTTATAGCGAAGATTAGGTCGATTAAATTGTGTAAGCTAAAAAGAAAGGTGGTCTTGGCATTCTGTGCCATCAGGACTTCTAATCAAGTTCAAAGATGGACCTATTATCTAGCTTGCTTATGAATTTTAAAAAAATTATTACCCTAAAGGACACTCAAAAGCTTCCATTCAGTTATAAGATTGGGAATGGATCCATAACCTCTTTCTAGTATGATAACTGGTCCTAATTGGGACCATTATCTAAACATTAGGAACTTATATAAGTAATTAACCAAATTCCACAGGAGGCTATAGTTCAAGAAGCACTCACCATACACCATAGCTTTACTTAGCTTATTAGTAGCATGTAGTTTGCTCATTAACCTATCACCCTACCTGTGAGACGAAATCAAATGGAAAGGCCACCATTCTAGAATCTTTAATAGTCATTCTTACAAGCAGCTAATTAGAACACACTTTCTTACAGTTCATTGGTATAAGCTAATATGGTTCCAACATGCATGCCCTAGAGCTACAATATGCTTATGGTTACTACTCAATGGAAGATTTAATAATAGAGACTGGTTGAAAATTTTATGAACATACCTAAACACTATGTTCTCTGTGGCAATGAAGAGGAGACCATGGATCACCTTTAATTTACCTGCACCTATTCCAAATTTTCTTAAAGGAAAATTATGGAGCTCTAAAAGCTAACACTAGACAACTTCAAGTTATAAGAAATCTTAAAATGGTGTTATAGGGAAGGAAATAGAAAGGACTGAGAATGGACAGTCTTCAAAATTTGCCTTAGATACACAATTAGAGCAATCTAGTTACTAACAACTGGGATAATTAATGGAATATGGGAGAAGCTCATTGTTCAAAAACTAAACATTGTATGCACCAAGAACTAAGCAAGTAGATTAAAATTAGGAATTGGGGCATAAAAATTGGTTGGAGAACACCAACGAAATTTTTCCATGAAACAATGAAGCCATATGAATAACAATTGAAATAGATTGCTGGGTAGAATAAGAAACTATAATCTATTTTGTTTAGGATGGTCCAATATCCTGTAACATTGGCGGTGTCCTGGCCGAACAATAAGATATTTGTTAACAGTTCTACATAATGGAATGGACTCATTTTCTGCATTATACTGCTAAGTCCTTTGTAACTCCTCACTTAGGTATGTTTCATCTATCATAATATTAATTGGTAGCAGATTAAAGGATTAATTACCAAAAAAGCCCAAATTTTTTTCAATTTTTCAATTATAGTCCGAACTTTAAAAAGTAGCAATAAAATATCCATACTTTAAAAAGTGACAATAAATTACTCAAACTTTCAATTTTTTTCAATTTTAGCCTTACGTTATCTGTTGTTCTCCTAATGCCCTCAACTCTTAGCCCTTAGCCCTTTGTTTTTTATTTGTTCTTCTAACACCCCAAACTACTATCGCATTACAGCATGCTACGCTAGTAAGCTCTTCATTTTTAGTTCATTCTCCTAATGCCCTTAGTATGAGTATGTCGGGGATGCGTAATCTAAAAATCGAAGGGTGAGGACGTCGAGATAACAAATTGAAATCGAAGGAAAAATTTGAAATCAAAGCGTAAGGCCGTCGAGGTTGCGTAATCTGATTTAGGTCAGTTTTAAACAACTATGTCGTTTTAATTATGTGAGTAAACAAAATTATTTCATTAATCTTCATTTGTTGTGTTAATTTTGGCTAACGTGTATTAATAGTTAAAGTTTCTAAAACACGTGGCAACTCACGTTAGTAAGCTTAACAGAAACACTAACATTAGGCTATAATTGAAAAAATTAAAAATATGAACATTTTATTACTACTTTTTGAAGTTTGGGCTAAAATTGAAAAATTGATAATTTTATTGCTACTTTTTAAAGTTCGGGCTATAATGACGAAA
>JANZXV010000001.1:9307975-9319160 GCA_027576455.1 Erythroxylum roigii | reverse complement strand
ATAAAGCTGAAACATAATGCCACAACTGTTGATGGTTCCATCAGAACAAAATAGGTGATAACTGGGTAATTAAAAGACGCCGACAGTGATGACTCATGGATCTATCTAAGTTTAGTTTATTTGCACATCTAGTCAAGTCAAGATTGACCAAATACAGGTACAAACGCAAATGGCATTTTAGCAAAAACGTTGAGGCCTAATTCAACTTTCAGATAACCGAGTCCAGACTAACTAAGTAACTATAATAATCCTCTTCTAGAATAGACAAGGTTGAAATCTTCGATTCATTTTGTTGCTCAAATGCAACAAACTAAGTTCCATTCTGCACAAAAAGGCCAGCTTTAACCCAATATTTAGTACAAAACAAGGAAAAGAACCAAAGCAGCCGACCTGTTTCAAAGCACAGTTTTTCTTTTCCCAGAATCTAATCAAAGAAGACCTAGTCCGATTTTACACAGATATAACAATTGAAAATAAATATGAAAAGACACTTACCGGAGGGCGACGGGAAGAGATGGGCGATCTAGGTAGGTTTAGGGATTCGAAGTGTGCCTTTCGCTGCTAGAAACTGGACCTAATTAAATCGTATTTTCATTACTGGGCTTATGGAACGGAACTTCGGAAAGATTTATCTTCAGATGGAAGTTCAGTTGAGGACCTGTTGTATATTTGTAATGCGAAAAATAGGAAGAAGAAGGGAATGGATACGAAGCCTAAACCTGCCAAGAGAGAGCTCGACTCCTACACCATTCGTGGCACGAACAAACTCGGCGAAGGTCCTCTTTTCCACCGTCGAGGTATTCTTCAAAATTTGGGCTTCGTCTCTGCTGATTCCTTTATTATGCAGTCGGCGATTATGTGTTTTGAAGAGGTGGTCGAGGTTTTCAAAAGAATAAGATGAATAATTGAAGAGGAGAAGAACCAAGGTAAAGTCGTCGTAATGAGTAGATGAAGAATATCTGGTGGTGTTTTTAAAAAAAAAGAGTTGTTGTTGAATAAGAAGATTAGAAGACGAGGAAGTGTTTTAATAAAAGAGTTCTTGTTGAATAAGAATATTAGAAGAGGAGGAAGTGTTTTAATAAAAGAAGGATTAAATTGACCAGCATAATTTTTAGATTAAATTCTCGAGGAAAGTAATCTAAATACCAAGGGGGTGTTGGTATTTAGAATCCAAGGAAAGTGCTACTATTTTCCCTAAATTAGGAAAGTTTTTACTTTCCTAACAACCCAAAAAAACGAATCAAACGTAATAATTTAAATTTTGAAAAAAAGATTACTTTCTCTGGCAAGAATCCATGCCAACCAAACAAGGCCTAAAATATAAATTTACTTGAGAAATCTATTTTAAATTAAATTATCCGGTAACTAATAACCAAACTCAAACTTCCAAAGGTTGTTTTCGTCATTTGACTCCCACTTCCCAACCAAATTTTCCCGCAAAAGAAAAGGTGTAACCCTGAACCAAAGTGAAAATCTAACCGTTCAGTTCCTCCCATTCTACGGTCCTTAACAGGCCACGTAATATTTAGTATCTTTACTCGTTATTAAAAAAGTAAAGTTTTAAGTTTTAACAATGTCTATTTCCTCTCTCTCGTCTTCTTTCTCTCTCATCCCCCGATCCCTAAATCTCAAAGTGCCAATTACAGTCTCGTAATTCTCTCAATTTCTCGAAACTTCAATTTCTGCGATCAAATTCAAAGGGGTTTCTTTATTGATTAAAGGCGTGTCTTTTCGTAGTTTGAAGAAAATACTCGATCGATTGGATTGAGAGAGGCAACAGAGTGATTAACAAAAAACAGAGGAAGTGCTTTTAGGGTTCAATTGGAATTGCAAATCTGACGATGAACGATGCCGGTGCTGCGTAGCGGAGCGCGCAGAGGTCGGGCAGCAGCTGGGAAGAGACAGCAGCAGCAGCAGAGTCCGATTGAGGCCGGCGAGGCGATTGCTTCGAGAACGCGGCGGCGTCAGCGTGCGGCAGCCGCTGCGGCAGAGGCTGAGGCAGCAGTAGGTGTGAATGACGGTAGCGGAAATCCTAACGGCGACGATCGAAAGGCAGTTGATGAGAACGTAGTGGCGGTTGCTGCTGCTGCGGCGCGAGAGGTTGAGAATAGGGGTTTAGAGGAGGAGGCCGGGAAGAGGCCCATGGACGACGGTTGTGATATCGGCGGCGGCGGGAAAAGCATTGATAATGGCAATGCTGGTGAAGATGAGGGGAGTACCGCCCCGATTCCTGAGAAGGTGTTAGTTCACCTCTTTCTTGGTTTTCTGATTTCTTTATTACTGGTGATAAGATAAGTGTTATGAGTAGCTAAAGATTTGTTCTTGTTGAGTTTGCAAACATGTTTCCAGAGGGATTGCTGCGGGATGTGGATTTAGTTATTGATTGGTTTCTGTTGTTGGATTAATGGGATCTCAACTCATATGTGGTAGAAGTTTTTGGCCTATTATTGCAGTGCCTTACTTAAGTATATTTCAACACTTTTATGGTCTTAAACGTGGTGCAAGCTATGATGTATATAACCTTGTTGTTGTTTATTTATTTATTTTCGTCATTCGTGAAGTGTGTGTGTCATATCCCTCTGGCTATATCATCGCAGGTTCAGGTTGGAGGTTCCCCGGTGTACAAAATAGAAAGAAAGCTGGGCAAGGGTGGATTTGGTCAAGTGTATGTTGGACGCCGTGTTTCTGGGAATGCATCGGATAGCACTGGTGCTGGAGCAGTTGAGGTATAGAAGTTGTCTAATGGTTGTTTGGATCATAGTTTTTGGTGTTGTTTCATTTATTTCTCTATTTGTGCGGCATTGTGCTTAGGTGGCTTTGAAATTTGAGCACAGGAGTAGTAAAGGATGCAACTGTGGACCACCACATGAGTGGCAAGTTTACAGGTGTGTTGATGGAAATATCTCACTTTATTATGCTCTATGACATATCAATAAGACATTTATATTTGTATTCCTTACCTTCCTCCCTGGCATATCTGAGTCTATGAAGTTTGGTTAAATGCACAGCTTTCTTGGCGGCAGTCATGGTGTACCACGCGTTCATTATAAGGGTAGGCAAGGTGACTATTATGTTATGGTATGTTTCTTGGATTTTGCCTCATGTGCCTTCTTGTTAAGATGCATTGAAGTACAATTATCCATAATGCTGGTCTCAGAGGGATACATTTGATGCCTGCAGGTCATGGATATGCTTGGGCCAAGCTTGTGGGATGTTTGGAACACTAACTCTCACACGTGAGTTGCACTCTCTGTCCTCTTTTTTTTTTTCCCTTACTATACAATGTTTTCCACTTAAACTATTGATTCATTGCGTGCGTCTGATTGCAGAATGTCTGTTGAAATGGTTGCCTGTATTGCTATAGAAGCAATATCAATACTAGAAAAGATTCATACCAGAGGGTAAGCTTGCTTATTTCTCATCATTACCCTCTACGTTATGTGTGTGGTGGGGTTTAATCTTTTTAGCGAATGAATGTCATGTTTAAGGTAGACCATTCCCGTTCTTGCAGTTATGTCCATGGAGATGTGAAGCCCGAAAATTTCTTACTTGGTCCTCCAGGGTCTCCAGATGAGAAGAAATTGTTTCTAGTTGATCTTGGTTTAGGTAATTGGTCTATACTCATAATTTTTTGTAGTTCAAAATTTCTAAATACAATCATTGTCAATGTCAACTTGATTTTGGAATTTGTTTCTTGGCAATAGCTACTAGATGGATGAATAGTTCTACTGGTTTGCATGTTGATTATGACCAAAGACCTGATGTTTTCAGGTTAGGCAATTATTTTATAAAATTTTATTTTAGTAATCATGTAATCTCTCTGTCCTTCAATTTTTCACTGCCTGCTGAGATTTTACCTTGATATTTGGTCAAACGTTTTCTTTTGATTTTTATTAGATGCTATCTTTTATCTCTCAGGGGAACTGTGCGTTATGCTAGTGTGCATGCTCATTTAGGGAGAACTTGTAGCAGAAGAGATGATTTAGAATCTCTTGCTTACACGCTAATTTTCCTTCTCCGAGGTCGTTTGCCTTGGCAAGGATACCAGGTTAGTTTCTTTGAAACATTGGCACATACTTCCAGATTCTGTCATCTTGTTAGTGAGAACTTTCTTACAGGTCTTACATCTGAAAGAGCTTAAAGAGTTGAAGATTGTGCTTTGTCTTTTATTGCTTTCTAACAGTGTGGTTCTTTTAGGGAGAAAACAAAGGATTCCTTGTGTGCAAGAAGAAGATGGCCACATCCCCAGAGGCCCTTTGTTGCTTTTGCCCTCAGCCGTTTAAACAATTTGTTGAGTATGTTGTGAATTTGAAGTTTGATGAAGAACCCAACTATGCAAAATGCATATCCCTTTTTGATGGGATTGTTGGTCCCAGTACAGAAATTAGGGCAATCAACACAGAAGGTGCCCAGAAGGTATTGAAGAGTTGGAGTTCTGATGCCGGGAAAGTTTTCTTTTCCACTGTAACATAGATTTTACCCATGAATTAAGATTTAGTGTAAAAAGATTCAGTAAACTTATAATTAATTTGTTTAAATGAGATATATATCTAATCTACGATCTGCATCCTGTGAAGCTTATTTATCAGGTTGGCCAGAAGAGAGGCCTGTTGGCTATTGATGATGATGATGATGAACAACCAAAGAAGAAGGTCCGTCTGGGCATGCCAGCAACACAATGGATTAGTGTGTACAATGCTCGTAAACCGATGAAGCAAAGGTATGATTAGCCTGCAGATATTAGTCTTTTTAAGATATTCAGTAGCCCTGTCAGTACAAGCTTATGCATTTTCCTGTTAAGATCAGATGGATCAAATCTCTTAAAAATTAAGATAAGTCAATTGAGAAAGCGTTGTCATTTATTTGTAGGTATCACTATAATGTGTCTGATGGAAGGCTAGCACAGCATATTGAAAAAGGAAATGAAGATGGCTTGTATATTAGCAGTGTTGCTTCTTGTCAAAATTTATGGGCCCTAATTATGGATGCTGGAACTGGTTACAGTGCGCAAGTCTATGAACTCTCTCCATATTTCCTTCACAAGGTATATTCTTGTATTACTTGTCTCTCTGAAACTATTGTCATGTGTTACCTTTAAATGTCTAGCACATAACTGATATATATTATGTGGCTTGTGAAGGAATGGATAATGGAGCACTGGGAAAAGAATTATTACATTAGTTCCATAGCTGGAGCAACTAATGGGAGCTCATTAGTTGTAATGTCCAAGGGTTGGTCAAAGATGCTCAGTGTTTTTTTAAAAAAATACTTTTTATGCAATGTTTTCGTGGTTAACTTTGCTTTCGTTGGCTCCAGGTACATTATATTTGCAGCAGTCTTACAAAGTGAGCGATTCATTTCCTTTTAAATGGATTAACAAAAAATGGAAGGAGGGCTTCCATGTTACATCGATGGCCACCTCAGGGAGTAGATGGGCCGTTGTCATGTCTCGGGGTGCAGGATATACTCAGCAGGTCAACTTCTATCAAAATATGGTGAAGCTACAACGCCGGTCTAGATGCTAATTCCTAGATTTTGATTTCAGGTAGTTGAACTTGACTTCCTTTACCCCAGTGAAGGCATACATAGGCGATGGGATTCAGGATTTCGTATTACAGCAACTGCAGCGACTTGGGATCAGGCAGCTTTTGTACTGAGTGTACCAAAAAGGAAACCTCCTGATGAAACACAAGAGACACTTAGGACTTCGGCATTTCCAAGTACACATGTAAAGGTGAATATATACTATATGTTAATGGGTTTCGAGCTTTTCTTTGTAATTTGTCTTTGTACTTCAGGGGCCTGAAAAATATTGACATGGGTGATGCAGGATAAGTGGGCAAAGAATCTGTACATTGCATCCGTTTGTTATGGCAGGACAGTCTCGTAGGTTGCAGATCTTTGCTCGACTTCCATTGTTGAATCAATCCCGCCCTCCCTGTAGATAGCCATCTGGTTGTGGGGTTCATGTAGGCAGGCAGGCAGGCAGGCAGGCAGGCTTAGAAAATTTTTCATGAGCACATAGGTATTAATCAATTGTAAGAAAAATATAGAAGGCCTTAGGTGCAACATAATATTGTATTACGGTTGTGAGATATATATATATATACACCTTGGACCTCCCTAAGCAACCAAATACCGTAGGGATGATCTTCTTTCCTTTGTATAGTTTGAAAAATGAAGACATTACATTAGGGGCATTGTAAATGTCAAATAATGTTTATCATGGTTCAGTTTCCATGTTTGATAATGCTAATAACATTAGCAATTACTTGTTTTGGATCGAATGAGAGCTGAAATGGATAAAAACATGAACCATTGCAATTTTCATCACTGTTCAACAAAAGAAAGAAAAAAAGCCATGACCAGACTGTTTCCTTTTCATTTCTCAGATGCCCCTTTTAATGCACTTCTTAGGAACTAGAAGTAATGCTTGAGACTTTTTTTGTTGGCCTGCGACACAACCTGTGCAACTGAACCTTTTCCTGGTATGATTAGGAGATCAGTAACATGTACATGTGCGTAGCTTAAAATTCTTTGTATCATTGCGCAAAGTAGGCAATAGCTTGGAGAGGAGAGTATAAATGTCTTCAATTTACCTCAAATATATTATGCGCATAGCTAACTACAAAAATGCAACTGCACATACTTGCATCATGTGGTTGCCTTTCAATTTGTAGTATACGTGCATCATAATAAACTGCATGCTCTTTTCTTTCCTGCAAAGATGAGTGTTCCAAGAAGGCAAAATGAGGACCCTTCTAACCACTCTGCAGGCATTGCCTGAAACTGTATGAAAGGGGTTGGGGGAAGGGGTGAAATTTCTGGTACAAAACTTGTTCCAAAGTCAAATGTTCCATGTATACTCTCTTCAACCCTATCTGCATGATTGTGACCTGTATTCAACTTTTGGAGAGTCTCAAATTTAGCTTCTAAAATCGGTGAAAAGAGTAAGTAAGCTACCTGAAAGCATAGGACAAGATCTCCAACTTGGATAATCTCACATTCTGATGGTTCTAAAGGAATAGATCTTTCTCGCACTGCCCTCTTCAGATTTACCCATTCATCGTGGATATTACTGTACCCAGCAAATCGAACACGCACTTCCTGGATTACAGTTAGAGAATCCCAAATTTTTTAAGGTCAGTGCAAAGTATGATCCTTTTAGAAGTATTTTCCTACACATCTACCATCAAACTATAAAACTTAAATGTAACAACAATTTATCCCATTACAATCTGAAGAAATTGCTATCTTAAAAACATATACAAATACAATGATCTTACAAGCTCCCCTGTACAAAGGACTCTGTAGTTGTGGAAAGAGGCAATGTCATACCTGGAATGGAAAGAAATGCTAATTACAGTTTCCTAGCTTTGCATTAAAATATATGAAACTTAGTGTACAAAAAAGTAATTTCCTCAATTTTACGATGATCACAATTAGGAAGATTATAATAGTATTCTCGTGTTGCAAATTCCCAAATATCATCCAATGAAATGGAAAGGATGTCAAAGTGTATAGTTTCCAAAAATATAACATTATGTCAAGCAGGAATTTCTACATCACCAAGAGAAGAATTCTAACCAAGCATTATCTTTTGAAGATTTAGCTTCAAATGTCAACTCTGACAAGTCTGCTGCGCTACTACCTGTGTGGAATCACAGTAACATTGGCTTGTCACTAATGGAAATGCAGATGCAGGGTCTTTAGTCCATAGCTTTAGTTCATGACTGCCATGGATGTTTTGGTCTGAGCTCACTGATGAATCAAACTTGTACTCCTTGTTTTTCATATTTTCTACTAGTTCAATTATGTTTTGCAAAGTGAGGATGGTAATGTTCTAAACAAGTCAAAAAAATTAACAACACAAAAAGACTATTTTACAAAATATATCCCCATTGCAATTCTGCAAATGATGATTAAAAGGAGAACCTTTAGACTTGGGAGAACTTTGAGGACTATCATCTGGAAAGCTAGCATCACAAAGATCAACAAGCAATTTGGAAGACACTGGTGGTGGTGGTGAAGTGACTTTAGATTGCAACGGGTTTTGTTTTTCCAGGAACCAACTCAGCACCTAAAACATAGGAAGAGAAAGCCAAGAGTTAGATGTGGGCTCAACTATTAAAAACGAAAAACAGATAATGTATCTGCAAGATAAATGGAAAAGAAAGACCTGTTCACATGTTATGGCTGGCTTCCCAGCACGATTTACCGAGAAGCTGCAGAAAAGAAAGCAATCTTTAGAGGAAGTCAGATACTATGCATAAGAGTTATTTAATTCTCTTTGTTAAATTTAGTACAATATATACTCCACCTAAAGCTGGTTGCAAGCCTTTGGCAAAACTCTGGATCTAGCGATGCTTCTCCTATATCCTTGTATATACTCTCTAATTCCATCATCTTCCATAGAAAGCAGACCGATTATCTCACAGAAAATAAAACTAATTTAACAGGAACACCTACATACTATGTTCAACTCTAATAAAACAATGTCGTGGCGGCAAAATAGCAAATTAAATGGAATAATCGTTTATTCAAACTGATAGGCCTACATAATGATTCCAAAGTTCAATACTTTATCCATATCTTGATCTAATTAAGTCGAACAACATTGCCCATCAAGTGGTTAACGCAAAAGCTCGCTAACCCAAGTAAAGATATAACCACAAACACGATGTTGGAGGGAAACCCATTATCGGAACTCAATGAGAAATAGCCATATGAACTACAAGAAGACGCAGAAACAGGGTAAAACCAGGTGATTGAAACTAACGTTTAGAAATTGCATGTTTAACAAGCGAAACACAGGACTAGGCTAAATGTTGCAGGCAAAGAACAAAGGGAAATAAGGGAGAAATATTACCTCAGCAAGTGTGAACTCGGAGGGAAAGTCCATCCCTCTCTTGAGATGAACTGAAAGTTAAAAAGTTAAGATGAGTTTTGTTGTTCAGGGTCTCTAGCCACGAGCCAGATGCTCTTACAAATACTACGTTTTGACAAGGGTCTGTTTGGTTGAAGGGTTAGGGATAGAAGGAGACGGAACGTAACACACTTCTATCGTTTGTTTGAGGGTTTAATAATAGAATGTAATGAGATGGAAGCGGAGAGTTTCATATTACGTTCTATTTCATCCTAAATAATAAAAATAAGAAACCTCTGATTCAGAGGGTTTAGGATGGAACGTAAACTAATAAATACATACTACCTAATATACCGTCAATAATTCTTAACGTAAACTAACAAATGCATACTACCTAATATACTCTCAATAATTCTTCTTACCAATTATTTCTTCTAACCCTACCTAAACTCATTTATTACTGTACATAAACTTATCATTTCCAGACTTCTTTTTCCGTTTTCCGTGTTCTATCACTTCTCATTCTTCTCGTGTTGTTTATTGGCGGAGAAGCAGAAGAGGAGCTGGAAGACTTGGTCACTGGTGAGTCTTCCTGTTTGTCAAAATCTTCTTTTTATCCTATTTCTGTTCATTGTCGAAATTTTTTTGAACAATATATGTTCGTTGCTTTTATTATTAGATGCGTTTTGTTTTGGGTGAAGAGATTGTACTTTGTTTTGGTTCACTTTACATATGGGTTCACACATATGAGTTTACCCATTATTCACTTTACACCGAAGTGAACCTATTTGTTACGGGTTGAGCTGCTAAAAATATCAATTATTTAATTTGAATTGCACATACATATAGGTCAATGTTGTTGTATACTCTTGCAATCCACTCATTTTACCGTATATGACTCATTGTATTTGTTATGTTGTCTGAATTTGGGATATTTTTCAATCATTGTTGTCTTCTTTGTCCTTGTTTTCCTATTTCTTTACTTGAAATTTCAATGGGGGAATGATTAAGATGAAGCTTCCCTTTTACGTTGCTTATTATTGCTTTTATAACACCATATATTAATGGAGATATCTATGTCATATTTGTTATATTTTGATTTTCATAATCTAAAAACTACTCCTAATTTTATTTTTTATACATGAACAGTAAAAGTAATCAAATGAATAATCAAAAAGAAAAATTGATTCGTATACATCAATTAGCGCTTGTTCATGTTGCTTGTCTTGTGATCTATTAGTGAACGACAAACTTCAAATGCTTACACTATCAGAGAGATTGCAATCAAGGGAGAGTATCATGTGAAGAATTTTATTTCATTCCAATAGGAAAAATATAATTAGAATGCAGCCTAAACCATTTGGTGAATTATGTGATTTATTAGCTGGAAAAGGTGTGCTTCGATCTACTGTATATACAACTGTTGAAGAACAAATAGCGAAGTTTCTATACATATTAGGGCATAACGTTACCAATCGCGAGATTGTGTTCTTTTGGAATCGATTTGGGGAAACTGTAAGCCGTCATTTTCATAGCGTTTTGAAAGCAGTTATACAATTAGAGGATAAGTTTCTAAGACAACCTGACTTCTTAGAAACCCCATCGGAAATATTGAACAATAGTATATTCTTTTCTTAACTTAGTATAATTATATTAAACACACATAATATTTAAGAATAATATACATCAATGTCAGGATTGTGCTGGTGCAATTGATTATACACGTATCCGTGCGAAAGTACGTGCTCGAGATGCTCCTAGATTTCATAGGAGAAAGGATTATCTAACACAAAATGTGTCGTGTGCTTGTTCTTTTGATATGAAGTTCACATATGTATTGGCTAGGTGGGAAGGAACATCATCCGATTAATGGATTATGAAAAGTGCACTAACCAGACAGTTTTCACTTAAAATTCCCCAAGGTAAAAATAGGGCTCAAACTTTGTTAACTAATAAATGTCATAAATTACATTTTGACATAGTTTTATTCATGATAGGAAAATATTATTTATAGATTGTAAAGTAGGGGCAGAAGAGATAAGTGATTGAAGCCTAGCATCTGAGGTCAGGATCCAATCAAGGATAACGTATTGAGAACAACAAAGCTAAAAGGTGAACGACTAGCATTAGTGTCACAGGGGTGACTTAATTAGTCATGTTGGATCCCGTTACCGGAACCCAACCTCTTAACATACATACCTTCATACCTGAGCGTGGTACTCCGAAATCTCTTCTTTCTCTGATGCCAAACATGCTGGGCCCCGCTGCAGTCCAACTCTTGAACCGCAAAACGTAAACATAATCCAAAAATCCTCAAGT
>JANZXV010000001.1:9285144-9297719 GCA_027576455.1 Erythroxylum roigii | reverse complement strand
ATATTATTTGGTATATTTTTCTATTTTTTAATATTACTAATATTATATATAATTATTGCGTAATTATGACGTCACACTGATTCGACCCAAACCGGTCAAATTAGTGACCAATAAAGCCTCCGGTTCGACGTCCAGTTCGAGTTTCAAAACCTTAAGCTAAAGTTATCACCGATCCTATATATATATAGCTTCAACTTATAGTAATAGTTATTATTCTTCTGCTAGCTATTCCGTTAGCTTTTTGCCAACCAAACATAATAATAGTTAACAATTAAAAATAGAGGGGTAATAAAATATCTATTACCCTCTACCAAACAGGCCGTAAGTCAAAGATCTCAACTACCCCGAGTTAATAAACATAGTTTGAGAGTTGATTTTGTTTGACATTTTGGTCGCAGTCCTTTTCCCATTCAGTTTTTTCACAGGACTCAGCATGGCCCAACAATAAATATTACTGTGTTTAAACAGTACAAAAAACACTTTGATGTCTATCTATTGAGCCTTTGGCTGTTATCTTTTTCGTTGTCTCTTCCATCGTCTATCATTGCATGTAATTTATTTTGTGCAGCAGAAAGAGATATTCTATAATAGGATGAGTTGTGATAAAAAATATGTAGTTAATTTTCTTGTATGCTTGTGGCCTGAAGATTTAGATGAGACCACGTCTACATTAAGATTTATATCGTGGCATTGTTTTCAAAGCTAGCAGAAGAATAATAAATTAAATCAACTACCTTATTTAATATTACGATGACCAAAATTTCAAGACCAGGTCTTGCAGGCATTGACAAAATGCAAACTAAAATTGGTGAGGTTTGAAAATGTTTCAAGAGCAGAGCAGTTCCCAATGTGATTATATGTATTTTTCCACTATAGAGTCAATTAATTCTCTAAAACACGATCCAATATTGTTTCAATGGCTCACACGACCAGCCTTCGAATGCGACATTGCATCACCGTTTCATGTTATAGTGATCAACATTTAGATTTACTATATGGATTTTTTTCTTGGTACGTAAACTGATTAAATATTTACGTGACCGAAGTTAATTAATCCACAGCAAGGTGTAAGAATTAATCTGTATGGCATGAGGAAGTTCTGTGCATGCATTTTCATTTTCTGTTTTTCTTCATAACAGTATTTGTAATGGAACTTCCGTTTTGAGATTACATGTGAGTTACTGAGTTTGATCCTTTACACACAAATTTTCATGGTTGTATATGTAATGGAACTTCCGTTGTGCGATGATAGTTGTGCTACTCCTTAACAGACATATATAGTTGCAGAAGTTAAGTTCAAGAGTCGGTTATTTCCAAAAGAAACCTTGGGTTGGAGTGGTTGCAATCATAATGGATATGGATTGTTATGGAGAAATTCTAGGGAAAATATTAAATAACGACTTTGTAATGAGAAATTAGCTCGTAATTACTAATTACTGTTACTCACATGTCTGCAAAGCAGACAATAACCAGAGTTATCGTGGAAGAAGTTCATTAAGTGCATCAACATTTTCGTACATATTGGTTGGTTGGGACGGATCTGCTTGAGCTTAAATATTAATAAATTTGTTTTAAACAATTTAGGTACTCCCTTTTTATTCTTCCCCACTAGTATTTAAATAAGTAGCAAATTAAGTTGTTTGCCACCCACCCGCCAAATCCAATTAGCATCAGTGATGACAAAAGCATGATGAAAAGAGGAACACAAAAGTTGCCAAGTGTTATGGATTCATTTCATTCCATTTCAAACACTCATGATGCATAAGAGCACAGACAGTAGAAGAAAATGATAAATAGTCCCCAATTCTGCAGCCAAAGTCCATAAAAGTTATGGTAGTTACAACTTTTATTAAGGAGGACGTGTGGCAGTAATAATAATAATAATAATCCAATGGTTTAGAAACAAGATATAGACAACTCATACTGACATAAACAATATTACAAAAGCAAGGCCTCTGTGGACTTAATAACTCTCTACATCTCTTTTCAAGTGTTGACGTTAAGAGTCGTGGAGTTAACCTATAAATTGATCTTTGTTCTGCCAGAAGAATTCAACCTCAGAGACCCAAAGGGTCAATTAGAAGACCGTAAGCATTTTTTTTGGGTGTACAACAACATAATGGTTCACCTAATATTACAAGAAAGTCTTCATGTCAAGGTCAAATGGGTTGCTTTAAGATTATGTGAATTGGAATATTGAATATTAATATGTTCTTAGATGTATTTCACATGCTCCGCAAAATGAAAAATATAGAAATTAGATACACTCAAATCAATTGCTAATTTTGACTAATAATGAGTTGTGTTTTTCACTACGAGGAAAGGCCATTGTCAATAGGAAGAGACACTACCGTTGAAATTCGTGTTCTTGTGAAAAAAAATTACCTAATAGGTCGATTCATATACATCAAGAACCTCCTATACACCATACACATCAAGAGCGAAGTTCCAAAAAAAGGACAAGGCAATGTCCTCCTCATAAATTACTTTTTACACTACCTAAGCCTACATTCAGAAATATCTAGAGTTATTCCCGTGCACTTTGCAGTGGTTTTATGATATTTTTAAGGTTTAATTATTTCATAACTTCTAATAATAATAATAATACTGAAGTGATAGAAAACTCTTTATGATATTTTTAAGGTTTAATTATTTCATAACTTCTAATAATAATAGTGAGGTGTTAGAAAACTCTTCTTAGTATAATGAGATAATCTATGTCTTTCTTTTTACATATATTTCTTATATATGATATACAAAAGAAGTTAAACAACCACTTAATTTAATTAAGTTGGAGTAAAACATATTGACTTTTTGTATGGCTTTATCAATTTTATTAAAATTCTTTGCACTTTAAAATTTTCGTCATACTTTATGAGAAGTCTAAAATCAATCATTTTCATTAAATTTTACTGTTAACATTTGTTAACTTTACATTTTTAGGAATTATCATTCCATTTTCGTGTTTACTTGTTTTTCCAGTTTTAAGTTTCGACAACAGATAAATTGGTAAACTAAACTAAACAAATAGAGTAGAATTTTCTAGTATATTCTTCACTACAAGAGCATAAGTTTATATACAATTATAGAGAGATAATTAGAGAATAAAGAATCAATCTAAATTGATCATGTGACCTTGGATGCTTGATTTTAGCAGCTAATTTGGAGCTAAAAAATTGAGAGGAAATGTTTTGAATTTCATCACTCCCCCTCAAGTTGGAGTGTGAATGTTATAAACACTGAACTTGTCAAGTAGTAGATGGAATGCTTCTTTACCAAAAGGTTTAGTACATATATCTGTCAGTTGGTTTGTTGAAGATATGTACTTGGTTTGAAGAATACCATATTGTATTTTCTATCTAACAAGTTGATAATCCAATTCAATGTGCTTTGTTCGCTAATGAAAAACAGGATTAGCTGCAATGTAGAGTGTAGCCTGATTATCACAGTTTAGAGTTACTAGTTGGGGATGATGAATGCTCTTGTAATAGATGCAATAACCATTGTACTTCACGAGAGGTCAAGGCCAGCCATTTTTCGGTATTCTGCTTAAGCTGAAGAGTAAGAAACAATGGTTTGTTTCTTTGTTTTCCATGATATTGGTGACTTCCCAAGGAAAACACAATAACAAGTGGTGGATCTCCTTATCATTGAACAACTTGCCTAATCAAAATTGCCTCAAATGTAAAGGGTTGAAGAAGAGAGTAATATGCCTTGACTAGGAGTACCTTTCAGGTACTGTAGCAATTGCAGAGCTACATCCCAATGAGGTTTTCTTGGTGGTTTATGAACTAAGATAAAATGTTGACACTATAGTCTGGACGAGTGATAGTTAAATAGATGAGACGACCAACAATCTTCTATAAGGAGAGGGATCTTCAAGGAATGGACCATCACTGTCATTGAGTTTCAAATGTTGTTCTATGGGAAAATCAATAGTACGTGCCCCCAACAAACCTATATCTTCAAGAATCTCCAAAGTGTATTTTCTTTGACTATGATAAATACCTTTAGTAGAGTGAGACACTTCAATGCCAAGGAAATATTTCAAAGCCCTTAAATCTTTGATGTGGAATTTAGTTTGGAGATAAGATTTCAAAGGTTCAATTAAGACATCGACGTTGCTTGTGATGATGATATCATCAACATAAACCAAGGTAAAGATGTTGTTCAAACCTTAAATATGAGAAAATAACGAATAATTTGCTTTAGATTGAGTGAAACCCACATCAAGCAAGGTATTGGAGATTTTTTGAAACTGATTCCTTGAAGCCTATTTTAAGGCATATAAGGATTTGTTGAGCTTGCAGACCATGAACTCCCCCCAACGAGAAAAACTGGTGGAATTTTAATGTACACTTCTTCTTCAAGATCACCATATAAAAAAGCATTATGTACATCCAACTGTTGCAAACGCGACCTTTGGTGGTGACAATAACAAGCAAACATTTGACAGTAACAAGTTTAGTGACGAGAGCAAATCTTATGATAATCAAGCCCCTCTCGTTGAGTATAACCTTTTGCATCAAGACGAGCTTTATATTTTTCAACTGTTCCATCTGTATTAAATTTCACCTTATAAACCTACTTGTAGCCAATGGTATGCTTTCCTGGTGGAAGAGGAGTAATCGTCTAAGTATTATTGGATTTAAGTGCTTGGATTTCTTTTTCCATTGCGTCTTTCTATTGAGGAAGTTTCACCACCTGAGAAAAAGTTTTAGGTTCTAGAATAGACTGAATAGAGGCTAAAAAAAACACAATGAGAAGGAGAAATGTTTTGATAAGTAAGTAAATTAGCAAGAGGAAACTTTGTACCTATAGGAGTTGTCGCTGAAGAGAGATTGGCAGAGGAAGAAATGGTCAGACAAATAAAATCTTTTAAGTGATGTGGCATTTTTATTATTTTGTTTGTCTGACAAGGAGGATTTATTTATGGTGGGGTAGGTGTTTGTCGAGGTGAGATGTCTTGGTGATCATTTTGGTGTGGAATGTCATTCGGTGGGTTGGAAGAAGGATTTAGCTGAGGTAAATGGCTCAAGAGTTGTAACTCAAGTACAGGAAAAGGAAGTATTGGATTGGAGTTTATGGCAATGAATGGAAGATCATATAAAGGAAAGACAATTTCATGGAAACAAACAATGTGACTAGTATAAATTTTTTGTATCTCAAGATTATAAATATGATATCCTTTTTGTAGTAACCAACAAATATTCCAGGTTTAGGTTGTACATCAAATTTATTTTATGATGAATATTTTAAGCAAAGCATAAGCAACCAAAAACATGTAGATGTTGAAACTTTGGTTTCGTACCAAAAAGAGTTTCATAAGGAGATTTTCCAAATAAAACTTTAGTAAGAACTCGATTAATAATATAAGCGATAGTGAGTATGCATTCTCTCCAAAATTTTAATGGTAGTTTGGCTTGAAAACACAAGGCACAAGCAACCTCAAGTAAATGTCTATGCTTATGATCCACCACACCATTTTGTTGTGGGGTGCTTACATAACTATGTTCATGGAAAATTCCTTGTTTTTGAAAAAAAGGCTTAAGTTCTTTTTGGTCAAAAAATTCAAGACCAATATCATTTCGAATTTTTATAACTTATTTTTGAAACTGTGTTTTCACAAGAGAAAAGAAAATTTTAAGGTAATGCTTGCTTTCAAATTTTTGTTGCATCAAATATACCCATGTAGTGCATGAAAAATCATCGACAATGGTTAGAAAATAACGAGCACTACTATGAGAAGCAATTAGAGAAGCACCGCAAATTTTGAGGTGGATTAACATAAAACGTTGAGTTGAAGAAATAGTGTTTAAACGAAAACTGAGTCTGGTTTATTTTACAGCTGGGTAAATTGACATAAACAATTATTAGAAAAAGGGACGTCATAATTGATTTTTGATAGTTGAAGTAGTCAAGATGGAGAAAGATGTCCTAAACGCCAATGTCATAATCAAAAGCATTTTTGCGGATGGAAGCAATGAAGGAAGCATCTGGTTAGAAAATGTAAAGACCTCCTTGTTTTTAACCTGAGCTATTCTTCTTTTTCGTTGACAGGTCCTACAAGTAACAAAAATCAAGGAAAAAAGTGATTGAACAATTCAAAGATTTTATTAATTGGCTGACAGATAAAAGATTATGAAAAAATGAAGGCACATAAAAAGTTGTATCAAGTGATATATAATGGTTTAAGTATGAAGTGCTAGAATGTGTAATATTGACTTAGTATCCATTTGGAAGAGTAACAGGTTATGGGGAATCCAAAAGTTGAATGGAATTGAGCAAGGATTTGTCTAAAACCATATGATCTATACAAGCACTGTCTATGATCCATTGTTTTTTTAAAATAAAGAAGATATGGAGAAATAAGATATATTCTTACTAACAAAGTTTGTTGTGGGTTAGGAACTACTTGGAGAAATCAAAGAGAGGATTTTGGCATACTAATCAGGCGTGAAAGTAGGAGCATTAGAATTTAAATCAATTGAATTGCTAATAAAATTACGCTGTTGATGCTCAAACGACCCATAGTGTTTGCTGCAAGGGCAGGAGATTGCGAAGATTGAGGTTTAGATTGAGTGCGCTAAGGATAGCAGGTGCCACTTTTCAAAGTAGGTTTGCCTTTTAGATAACCATGTAGCTTATAAAAATTTTCAATGGTTTGATTATCTCGTTCACAATAACGACAGAAAGCACCTTTGTTGTTTGATTGAGTCATAATGGCTTCCAGAGTAGTGGTTTCAACCGTAAATTTAGTGGTGAAACGAAGTGATCATTGTCGCTCTTCTTAAAAGAGTAAGCTATAAGCTTTGTTGATAGAGGGTAATGGTTCCAATAGAAAGATCTAACTTTTAAGAGCAGAGTATGACTCACTAAGACCCAACAAAAATTGCGTGAGTTGTTGTTGTTGATCAAAATGAAAATTGGCATTGGAGGCATCGCAAGAACATGGAGTAAGGTGAGAAAGAGTGGAAAGTTCATCCCAAAGTGTCTTAAGTCTACTGTAATAGACAATAATGGATGAAGAGCCCTATTATTATGTGATAATCTCTCAGGTTAACTCAAAGATGCGTGGTGCAATACTTTAGGAGAACCTTCCTTCCAAGTCCTTCCATATTTCATGGGCTGAATATCCGTGAAGGTTGCTGCTGGCAATACCAGGGGGCATGGCATTTAAGAGCCATGAAACAACCATGCCATTAGCATAGTTCCAAACTAGAAAAAGAGGAGAGTCGAGAGATGGTTAGGATATGGATCCATTGATGAAGGCAAGTTTTTTTTAACATTCAAGGCAATTTTAATAAAGCAAGACCAACCAAAGTGTCTTAAGTCTACTGTAATAGACCATAATGGATGAAGAGCCCTATTCTTATGTGATAATCTCTCGGGTTAACTCAAAGATTCGTGGTGCATTACTTTAGGAGAACCTTCCTTCCAAGTCCTTCCATATTTCATGGGCTGAATATCCGTGAAGGTTGTTGCTGGCAATACCAGGGGACATCGCATTTAAGAGCCATGAAATAACCATGCCATTAGCACAGTTCCAAATTGGAAAAAGAGGAGAGTCGAGAGATGGTTGGGATATGGATCCATTGATGAAGGCAAGTTTTTTTTAACATTCAAGGCAATTTTAATAAAGCAAGACCAACCATAATAGTTGTCACCAACCAACGATTTAGAGGTTAAAATGGTGTTAGGATTATCAAAGTGATTAATGAAATATGGTGAGTGGACATCTTGGTTAATTCCATGGAGATGAGTGTCTTGGGTGAAAGGGTTGGAAGAGGTGGTGGTAGGTTAACTATATTCAGCCATGGATGAAAAGAAAAAAAAAAGGTAGGATCAAAACTGTTTTGATACTATGATAAATTAGTAAACTAAATAAATAGAGTAGAATTTTCTAGTGTATTATTCGCTACAAGAGTATAAGTTATACAACTATAGAGAGATAATTAAGGAATAAAGAATCAATCTAAATTGATTGTGTGATTTTGGATGCTTGATTTTAGCAGCCAATTTGGAGATAAAAATTTGGGAGGAAATGTGGTGAATTTCATAAACAACCATTTCAGTTGGATGCGTCAATAATTTTAACAAGATAAAATTAACAACGGTATCTTAATAAGCAAGTTAAATAAACGTTGTAATCATAGCCTTAGAGCTACTGCGTTTCTGTCTCTCATGCGTGTAATTGTCACACAATTCACTAATATCGAGAAAATTGTCAGGTTTGTCGGTTTGATTTGGTGTCTATTAAGGAATGAATCAATTCTTGCGCTAAGGAAAGTATCAATTCTTGATCCTGTAATTATGCCTTGAGATTGTATAGTATTAAGACAATCTTTCCTTGTATAATTTGTCAACACATTGATTTAGTGTAATGTAATTCTTGTAGAGATTATATATGAAACCTACCTCTCCACAAGTTGTGAGAGAGACAGATTCCAAAAACTCCATTCTCATTTATGGTATTAGAGCCAAGAGGCTAACGTCTTGATCTCTATCTCATCCTCCATTATTGTTCTTTCATCTCTCATATTACTTCAATGGCTGGAATTTCTGTTACACCTTCTCAAGCACAAATTTCTTCTTTTAGTAACAGCGCAAATTCAACAATATTGCAAGCTGTCGCTGAAAGTCATCCTACACAAAATCTCAATATAACACTTCCTATGCTTCTAATCAAACTCGATGGCGGCAATTATTCAAGTTTTTCATCATTTATCAAAGATGCCCTTGAAGCGTTTGATTTAGAAAAATATCTTGATGATGATAAAATCGAACCACCCAGATTTGTGGAGAAAAAAACTGCAGATGGAGTTGAAACTGTTCAAAATCCTACCAACACGACATGAAAGTGCCAAGATAAGTTAATCTTATTATGGCTAAAAGGTACGCTCTCCACCATGGCCGTAAATCACCTTGTTGACTCAAGAGTCTTATCTCTTCGCTATCAACTTGCTTCACTTCAACAATGTGTCACAAGTTGCTTGGAATATATTAATCAAAAGAAAGCAATTGCTATTCAACTAGCGTCCGCAGGTGCCTTAGTTTCTGAAAGAGAATTAATCATGCATGTGGTGAATGGTTTAGATGCCAGGTACGCTTTTGTTGGCACTGCGATAAAGGTACAGATTGCTAATATGCCCATAAGTGTTGATGCAGTGGTAGGCTTCCTCCTAGATGAAGAAACTTAACAACAAATCTCAAATCAACACTTTCAAGTTCACTGAGCTAATAATGCATAAAGATAGTTTAATCAAGGCCATGGTCGTGGAAGAGGTAGAAATAATCAAGGTTGTGATAATTTTTGGAGCCAAAGAAATCAAGGTAGAGGTAATTTAGCAAATAATCAAAGCCGAACTAAAGACATAAAGTGTCAAATATGTGATTAAAAAAGGGCACTCAGTTATCCAGTGTTGCAAAGGTTCAATAAGGCCTTTACTGCAGATCATCCAAATACAGTTTCGGCATCCATGGTGTCACTACCAGTTACGTTTAACCAGCCACCGCCTAATTTCAATCAATTTTTACCTAGAGTTACTCAGCACCCTCACGGGTATAATCCATCTTGGTATGTTGATTCTGGAACCTCTACCCACTTTACCCCTGATTTGAACAATCTTTCAGGTCATGCCACTTATAACAGTGAGGATAAAGTACAAGTCGAAAATGGTGAGCTTTTATCTATCTCTAATACTGGCACAGGTTTCATTCCTTTATCACATGGAAATTTAATCTTAAAGGATGTTCTACATGTTCCTACCATTACCAAAAATTTGCTTAGCTTGTCCAAGTTTATTTGTGATAATAAAGTGGCTACGCTTTTTGATCCTCGTGGTTGTCTTGTTAAGGATTTGTAGGGCAGGATTCTCCTCAGGTGGATGCTTGAACAAGGGTTATACGAATTGGATGGCCAAGGACTTACCACTCCAACACATTATCCATTGGCCTTTCTTGAAGAAAGAACATCCCTACATGGTTGGCACAATAGGCTTGGACATCCAAACGAGAAGATTGTGATGAAATTAGTTTCTAATTTTAACTTCCATTAGATTCAAGTAAAACTTTTCCATTTTGCAGTCCATTTCAATTAGGTAAAAGTCATAGGCATCATTTAGATAGCTCTCATGAGTATCTACTCCTTTTGAGCTTATTTACAGTGATGTTTAGGTTCCTACTCCTATAGCTTCTCTGAATAATAATTACTATTTTGTTCAATTTTGGACAATCATACAAATTTATTTGGGTTTATTTTCTTTCTACCAAGAGTCAAGTCTTTGATGTTTTTCATCATTTTATTCTTATGATTGAACGACAATTTAATTCCAAACTTAAGCGTGTCCAAACAGACTGGGGGGAGAATGTCACTTGCTCACTTATTTCTTCAATTATTTGGGAATAATTCATTAACACCCTTTCCCTCACACACATGAGCAAAATGGCACTCCTGAAAGAAGGCACAAAGATATTATTTCTAAAGGTTTAGTACTCCTTGCTCATGCTTCACTACCTCTTAAATTTTGGGAACATTCATTTGCTACAGCAGTATATTTAATTAATCGTGCCATCACACCAATTTTTAATTTCAAATCACCTTATTAATAATTATATAACAAAGTTCCAGATTATAAACTTCTTAAAACCTTTGGGTGTCTGTGTTTTCCGTTCCTTCGACCCTATAATCACTTTAACTTAGACTTTCGTTCAAAACCTTACCTGTTTCTAGGATATAGTAGTAAACATAAATGATATCAATGTTTTCATTTAGAGTTAGGTTAAACGTATATTGTCCGACATGTGGTTTTTGATGAATCTACTTTTCCTTTCATTAAATTTCAGTTTCAACACTCTTGTCCTAATATCTCTTCTTCAGGTTTCACTCCCCTTATGGTACTTCTGGATGCTCCAAGCTTAAGCCCATAAACCACAACGTGTCCAACAGTAAGAAATGAGTCATCTATTGCAAACCAATCACCCCATGTGTCACATAGCACTCTAGCTGAACCTCTCACCTTCACAAGTACTGAGACTTCGAGCCACCAAAATTTTGATCCTATAGACACATCACCTAATAGTCGCAAGCCATCCATTGTTCAATCTGAGACAAGCAAGCTTCTTGATAGGCCTCCTGCCCTGCAACTCTCTCATTTGAGGCCCGCTAAAAACTCAATTCACCCCATGGTCACAAGAGCCCAAACGAAGTCACTCAAGTCATGAGTCTTACATAGCACCAAATATCCTATATTCAGTGCTGAGCCCACTTCACATGTTCAAGCACTCAAATAAAAGAATGGCGAGATGCAATAGCCTTAGAAAGGGAAGCTCTTCACAATAACAACACTTGGGTATTGGTTCCAAAACCTACAGATGTAAATCTAGTGGGTTGCAAATGGGTTTTCAAGATCAAACAAACGCCTGATGGACAAGTTGATCGTTACAAAGCCCGCCTTATTGCTAAAGGATTTAATCAAAGGCTTGGTATTGATTTCTTTAAAACTTTTTCACCTGTTATCAAACCCACTACAATACGGTTGGTTTTATCTATTGTAGTTTCCAAAGGTTGGTCCATACGACAATTTGATGTCAACAATGCATTTTTAAATGGTGATCTCCAAGAAAATGTCTATACGAGCCAACCTCCAGGCTTTCAAGTTTCATTTTGGCCTCATCATGTATGCTTACTCAAAACGGCCATCTATTGGATAAAACAAAGCCCACGTGCCTGGTTTCATAAATTAAAGATTTTCTTCTTAGTGTAGGTTTTCAGGGGTGCTATTTTGATACTTCTTTATTTGTACGCCAACATGGAAAATCGTTGACATACATACTAGTCTATGTCAATGATCTAATTCTTACAGGTAATGATGATCACTTTCTTTCTCAATTTATTGATCAACTGTATACAGTCTTTTCTCTCAAAGTTTTAGGCTCTCTCGTCTTTTTTCTTGGGGTGGAAGTCAAATGGAAAGGAGGATGTCTTTTCCTTAATTAGTCGAAATATGTGATTGATGTGCTTTCCAGGGAAAACATGGAAGATTGTAAACCTATGCCAACCCCAGCAGCTCCTAGCTCCTAGCTTGTTTCCACTGGAGTGAAAATCGATTATCCTAGCTTGTACAAACAAATTGTTGGAGTTTCACAATATGTGACTATAACTCGACCTGACATTGCCTAAGCGGTAAATCAGGTATATCAATTTATGCATGCTCCTACTATTGACCACTGGACAACAGTGATGCATATTTTTCGCTTTCTCAAAGGCACATATCAACATGGTCTGGTCATTCATCCTTCCTCAAGTATTGAACTTGTAGCTTATTTAGACACTGACTGGGTTGGTGATCCAAAAAATTATCGATCTACACAGGGTTAATGTGTCTACTTTGGTGGGAACTTACTTATCTGGTCATCTTCTAAAGAACATTCTCTGGCTCATTCGAGTACAGAGGCTGAATATAAGAGGCTTACTGTTGCCGCTGTTGAACTTATTGATGATGCTGTCGCCTGCAACCAAATATAAAAGAAATCACTTCCGTTAAAACAAATTAATGCAGTAGCGGTAAGCGGAT
>JANZXV010000001.1:9265746-9279818 GCA_027576455.1 Erythroxylum roigii | reverse complement strand
ATTGGACTGTATGGTTACTGTACAATATTATTAAATGATTGTATCTACCGCAAAAGATTTACTACTGTTTACTGCTTGTTCCGCGTAATTGTGAAATGACTGAAACTGCTTCCTTTTAACATGGAATGAATGGTTTTAAAAAAAAAAGTATACCGAGTTTTACCGACCGACTGATGTAGTACGCCACCCTCGTGGGGCACGGACTCGGATATCACCAATGATATCGGGTTCGGGTCACTCGGGAGTGGGGTGTTACAAGAGCTTTATGCAAATTGTAAAAGATCAAATGGGTGATGAATGTCGTATTCATTGTCCATGCATAGATTGCTTAAATGTTGACATTCAAAGTCAATATATGGTACATAATCACTTGCTAATCCGAGGCATAGATAAATTCTAGACTCCATGGCTTTATAGTGGCGAACATAAGGAAACAAGTTGTAGTAGAAGCGTTGGTACAAGTGTTGATGATAGTAATAATAATGATGGTGGTGATGGCTGTGATGATGATGAGATTGGCGAGATATTAAAGGACTATAGGAATTATATAGAGACCATGAATGAAACTGGTTTGTTTAACATAATTGGAAGTATTACAAAAGATAATTTTGGGAAGTTATTGAAAGTTTCTCAAGAAGAATTATATGCAGGGTGCTCAAATTTCTCATAACTATCTTTTGTTATCAAGTTGTTGCATTTGAAGGTCTATAATAAATGATTAACAAGTCTTTTGACATGTTAATTGACTTGCTCATTGATGCATTACCTATTGGACAAAAATTTCCCAAATCTTACTATGATTCAAGAAAATTGTTAAGGGACCTTGGATTAGGATATATATTAATACATGCTTGTAAGTATGATTGCGTTATATTTTGGAAGGACAATAAAGATCATGAAGATTGTCCTATTTATGGTACATCAAGATGGCGAGTGGATGATGGGAGAGGGAAAAAGATATTGCATAAAATCTTGAAATACTTTCCTATTAAACCACGACTACGAAGGCTTTTACGTCAACAAAAACAACCATAGATATGAGGTGGCATAAAGAGAAATGCATTGATGATAACATTATGCATCATCCAACAGATTCAATGGCATGAAAAGACTTTGATGGAAAATTTTCATGGTTTGCAGAGGATTGTTGTAATGTTTGACTTAGTTTAGCCTCATATGGATTTAATCCTTTCAGTAATATGATTACTTCTTACAACATGTTGCCAGTAATATGGCCAAGCAGTTGAAGTAAGACAACTTATTACAGAATTCTTTGGACAAAGTTTCGGTAATTTTTAAATTTATTTAATTATATACATTTTTATTTTACTTCTTAAAAGATTAATTTAACTTTTACTTGTTGTTCATAAATGTAGCTCAATATCATCGATATCGACAACCCTGAAGTTTCAATCTGTGTGAGTTCACAATTGAAACAAAGGGTCAAGGACCATTGTTATCGATTACATAAATACTACAGATTTTTTCCTTCGGATGATGAGGCGAGGAAACATGTTCTCGAATGGGTGACTATAGAAAATTGGAGCCAAATGTCTGATTATTGGGTCTTTGCCAATATTAAGGTTTGTCTTATTTCTCTTCACATTAATTTGCTTCCATTAATCTTGTTACACAATTTCATTACTATTTCTTTTCTTTATTTAGGAAAAGTGTGAGAAAGCCAAGGTTAGCAGGGGAAAAATAAAAACTCCTCACAATCAAGCCTCTAAATCATTATTGTCATATGAAATAAATTTGTAAGTTCTTAGTTTACAAGTTATAATTATGTCAATAAATATAATATTATTTATTGTGGTTTCAATTCTTTTTTTTTTCTCATAAAATAGACTAAGAAGAAACTACATGAACAAGAGTCTGATAGGATCACACTATACAAATCCACTCACTATAAGGAAGGTCAATGGTAAATGTCAGAAGAAACGCAAAATAACTATGTAAGTATAAAAATTTGTTTAAATTTTAAGTTTATTTATTTATGTAGTACTAAATAATAATATTTGAATTAAATATTGACTTTGTTTTTTAAATTTTAGAATAAGATGTGGGAGTTGTTGCAAAGATCATTATCTGAGGGAAATGAGCCAAATGTAGATGACATTTGTAATAATGTGCTTTGTACAAGATCTGGCTACATCAAAGGTCCTGAGTATGACCTTAATTCAACTTTTTCATCCTCATCAAGAACAACATATATAACCCATCTTCAAGAGAAGAATTAGTCGCTTAAGGCTAAATTACATTGTAATGAACAAAAGTTAGAATGAAATGAACAAAAGTTAGTAAGTAATGAACAAAAGTTGGCTAAACTTGAAAAGATAGTCAAAGAAATACTTGGCCCAAATTATGTAGATAGTGGTGACGCTGAAAACGAATCTTAGTTTGTACATAAGTATATTTATTAATGTTTGTGATTAATATTTAATAATATTTAATTGTTTATATAAAATGCTTCTAATTTCTAATTATTTTTAATTTTATTTTCGTATAATAAATTATAAAACAAAAAATCTAAATATTACAAACAATAAAATGGATTAAAAATTTGACCAATAATAACAATTAACATGAAATTTTTTTTAGTAATAATGTTTATTAAAAAATTAAAAATCATCATCAAAATTTTTTAACTATGTTTTGAAAAATGTCACCAATAAGTTTTGGCTACATTTTACAAAACGTAACTAAAATTTTTTGCTATGAATATTGAATCATCGCAAATAATGTTGGGCAACGATTATTAATTCATGGTAAATGTTATAATCTACGTTTACTATATCATAGCTAATAACATTTAGCCACTGAAAAAATGTAACAAAATATCATTGGCGATGATTTTGTCTATTGTCGCATATTTATTTTGGTTACGTATTTTACTCGTTGCAAAACATAATTTGTGACGATTTAGTAAAAACGTCACCTATAGTATTTTGCTACGGAGATTTTACGACGATTTATTTCGTCGCTAGATATTATCAGTGATGAATTCTATACTTTTAGAGACGAAGAGTTGTAGTGGTCTAAAACTAGGAGTAAACTACAAGAAGATTGAGTGTAATTAATGTATTTTAAAAATATGACTATATTATAACTTGTTTTTCTCTAAAATTTTAGATTTTATTAGATCTTATTTCTAATTTTATTACATTTAGAAGTTCTTAGTTAAATTGAAATTAAAAATTAGAAAATTTTGTCGATGACTTTGTGCTTGTTTATATAAATATTAATTTAATCTAGTTTCTTAAATATATTAATTAAATTAATGCAATTTCAATAAATTTATTCTTAATTAATTTAATATATGTAAATAAAATTCGCACGTAACTGATTAGATTGGAAAAATATAATCAATATTTAGTTAAGTAAATATGTATTATTGAATTGTGAACACGCGTTATAAGTTAATAAATTATTAATTAGTCAACTAATTAATGCTTCTTGTAGCTAATATATTTTATGTAATTTAAGTATTATTAGTTTATATTTGGTGTGTAGTGGGGAGCTGGCAAGAATTGTACTTGCTTGTTTTGTTACTTTTGGTGGTTGGGAAGATGAAAAGTATAATACTTTCAAGTTTATCCTCAGGAATCCAAACGACAAAGCTACAGCGGTTCATGGAAATGGAGAGGAAAGTGGGTACGGCCTATCGTGTTTGAATACATAAGTAATAGAACAAATCATAAGACTTTCACCAACTCCCTCTGTACATATTTTGGGTTACTGTTATAATATTTTTCCAATCGTCTTGTCCTATTTTATGACTGTTTCTTTGAACGTTCTGTTTTTGCCAGCCTCTTTCGGCAACTCCAAATGCCTCTGAAGTCTGAAGTGCACGTATATATACACGCTCTGTATCTCATGAACTCTCATCACTAGTCCTCTCTCTCCTCTCTCCCTCTGTTTTTAAAAAGTTGAACAGAGAGATCGAGAACAATCCTTAGGATTTCTTGGGGAGAGTGTGTGTGACTCCACCACCCCATCTTAACTTCTGTTTTTCTCTTCCAATATATTCCTGTTCTGTTAACTATCCACAGAGACTCAACCCTGTGTAAGTGGTTTTTTGTTGTTTACCTTATTTCATTCTCTAAGCTTTGTTACTGCAGGAACGTATTAGCAATGTTGTTTCATTGATCCAACATGTGTAATATTGCTTTAAATGATCTGGGGTTAATTCTTCGTTTTGTGCAAATTCTGTCCCAAACAGGCGACGCCATAGCGATGGAAGGTCCTGAGAGATTAAGAGCTTCTGGGAGGAGACAAAACCTCCAACACAGCTTAAGTAGGAGCATAAGCAGAACACTGAGCAGAGCCAGTTGGAACATGGAAGATATGTTCTCTGGAGGCAGGCAGTCTTCGAGACGTAGCTCTTTCAATGAAGACGAGGAAGCTCTGAAATGGGCAGCCATAGAAAAACTTCCCACGTATGATAGGTTGAGAACAACTATCATGAACACCTACATAGAAGATAACAGTGAGGGAAGTAAGAGTGGTGTCCCCAAACCAGTCGATGTTAGAAAGCTCGACATGAACGAGAGACAGAGTTTCATTGACAACCTTTTCAAGGTTGCTGAGGAAGATAACGAAAAGTTTTTGAAAAAGTTCAGACAAAGAATCGATAGGTAATTGGTTCTTATCTTCCATTACTTGCTGTGAACTCTAGCTTCCTTCATTTCGCTGGATTTTGTCCGATTAGCTTCACAGTAACTTTCGGTAGTTATCATGATCACGTATACTTGGAACAAAGTTGGCAACGGAATTAAGCCAACAAGTCCCAGTGGTCCAAGTTTAACTGAGCGATAGTTGAACAAACCACTACGTAATTCTCGTCCAGTAATGCTGGCAGCTTTCAAGTCCTTGTCAAGTGCTTCTCAATATTTTGAGATTGTTAGCTTGACTACTGGTTCTCATCCTATGGTTATGAAATCGGTGAAAAGATTACACAGCAAGCATACCATTACCTTCGATTTTTATCTATGGAGGTTATGGAAATATTTGTCCTGCCTATTGGTTACATCGAAGACGTAAATTATACACATTACTGATGATACATTATCAGTTTCACTGTGCTTAATCCATATTAAAGAATTTTGGTACTACTAGGAAACAATAGAAAAAGGAAACATGCTATTCTCTTTTCTGTTGAATAGTACGGTATGGAGATCTTGTTCATGCAACCTTGAGGGGATTAAGTAACTATACCTATCAAATAAGAACCCGTCAACATTGTGATGGTAGTAAGGAGTTGAGCAATTTACAAAGTAAATTAGCACCAACTTTACACGAGCAGTATTGGACCATGTCAGCTTAGCAGATGTTAGATAAAACAAGTAGTCAAACTTATCTACCACAGCATAAAAATAAAAATAAAAATAAAAAGATTTCTCTGTTTGATATTTTTTATCATATGATCACGTAGGGTTGGAGTCAGATTGCCTACAGTTGAAGTGAGGTTCGAAAATTTGACAGTAGAAGCCGATTGTTACGTGGGAGACAGGGCACTTCCAACCCTGCCAAATGCAGCCAGAAACGCAGCAGAATCGGCTCTTGGTTTGCTTGGGATTGGGTTAGCTAAGAGAACAAAACTTACTATCCTTAAAGACGCGTCAGGAATCATAAAACCATCAAGGTAAATAAATATAGGATTGTTTTTTGGCCGTCCCAATAGAATATTCTAATACATAACATGGTAGGACCTCACTGCTTTTGTCTTTTACGCAGAATGGCACTACTACTTGGTCCACCATCTTCAGGGAAAACAACCCTTTTGCTAGCACTTGCAGGAAAGTTGGATCCGGGTCTAAAGGTCGGTAACTAACCAATTTCACATCAGTTCTTTTTCTTTTGCTGATAATTCTTTTCTTTTTCTTTCATTTTCAAAACGAAATCATTCTTTTCTTTTCTTTTTGGGTTGGTGTACAGGTTAAAGGTGACATCACGTATAATGGGTATAAACTCAAGGAGTTCGTTCCACAAAAGACGTCTGCCTACATTAGCCAAAATGATGTTCATGTGGGAGAAATGACCGTGAAAGAGACCTTGGATTTTTCCGCAAGGTGTCAAGGGATTGGGACTCGATATGGTAATTAAATAGATTGTGTATATCCTAAAGTTTCAAAGACCGAGTCTTGTGTAGATCTGAATTAAAAAACAAAAAACTATGCTCTTTATGCAGACCTTCTCAGCGAATTGGCAAGAAGAGAAAAGGATGCTGGCATATTCCCAGAGGCAGACGTAGATCTTTTCATGAAGGTAGTATTAGTAATACTAAATTATCACTTGTATATTTCTCTCGATCAGATTGTATTAAAAATAGTTAATTAATTGCATGTACTTCTTTTTGTATTAAACGAAGACCAAGTGTATCGTAAACCAAAGGGTTCGCGTAAATATACAAATTCCTATATAATCTTTGATATTAATATTTTCCGATCTCTTGCAATTTTCAGGCAACTGCTCTGAAAGGAGTTGAAAGTAGCTTGATAACCGATTACACCCTCAAAGTAAGTTGAAACATTCCCATTACCCCGTCAACTATTACTCATTAAATTATATATATACATACAGTAAGGATGGGAACAAAGGAAACCCAACATGGTTGTAGGTGAACTGGATTATATTTCTTTTTTGCTTCTTTCCGCATTTCTCTCTTGTCAAACATCACTGCTCACCTAATTCTGTGGACTTAGTTTTACAAAATGTTTCGGGATGTCTTCGTGTACTAACTTTGGTTGGTGGCTCATATTTGGTATAGTGTGGACATGATGGCCCAGCCACCAAAGTGGCCTTTGCCACTTGCTTTGATTATCCTATCCTTAATTGACCGAGTTGCTTCTAACATTTCCAATCTTCGTAATCTGGACAGTTGTTGGGACTTGACGTATGCAAGGACACCATTGTAGGAGATGAAATGATTCGAGGGATCTCCGGTGGACAGAAAAAGCGAGTTACAACAGGTTAATTCTCTATATACATAAGTTGATTCTATGAATTCTTTTTCGTTCATCCTATTTATAATCCTTTTCTAAGTAATATAAGAATAAATACTTAGCTAAGTCAAAGGTTGAAGAATTCCCAAACGTGCATTTGCTGACCAAATCTCTTCACCAACTACTTTGTCTTCGGAAATAATTTAAAATGTTTCCCAAAAGCTCAGAAAGCATAGTTCTAATTACTTCCCATTTGTCTACATGTTCACATTACAAGCGAATGCTTTACCCAGTAAGATTAAACCAGTCACTTTATAAGTACCAAATCAGGACCCACCTATTATTTTTGTACTGTGATTACTCAATAACAAGACCTTATAGTCAACTATTCCCCTGGGAGCCGAAATAAAAAAGAAAATGAAAGGGCCTGGTTTTGTGGTCACAACTACGAGGATGGTCCATCATGCTTACCTAAGTTGTTGATCATGCCAGGAGAAATGATCGTTGGACCTACAAAAACACTATTCATGGATGAGATATCAACTGGTTTGGACAGCTCCACAACATATCAAATTGTCAAGTGTTTGCAGCAGATTGTACACCTCACTGAGGCCACAATCTTCGTGTCCCTACTCCAACCTGCTCCTGAGACGTTTGATCTCTTTGATGACATTTATCTTTTATCGGAGGGTCAAATAATATATCAGGGCCCAAGAGAGCACATCGTTGAATTCTTTGAGAGCTGTGGTTTCAAATGCCCTGAAAGAAAGGGTACTGCTGATTTCTTGCAAGAGGTTAGATGACTTATTGCCAAATGATTTCATCAAACCCATTATCCTTTATTCATGGGCCTGTTTTAATTTGTGTTATTCTTGTAACAGGTCACTTCAAGAAAAGACCAAGAACAATATTGGGCTGACAGGACTAAACCTTACGGATACATATCAGTCCCTGAATTTGCACAAAAGTTCAAGAGATTCCATGCAGGGATGAGGCTAGAAAACGAGCTCTCTGTGCCATTTGACAAGTCTCAAGGCCACAGAGCGGCTCTAGTATTTGACAAATACTCGGTTCCAACCATGGAACTACTCAAGGCTTGTTGGGACAAAGAATGGCTACTGATTAAGAGAAATTCAGTTGTTTACGTCTCCAAGACAATACAGATTATCATATTTGCTGTCATAGCATCCACGGTGTTTATAAGGTCCAAAATGCATACCAGGAATGAGGACGATGGTGCACTTTATATTGGTGCAATTTTGTTCACCATAATCATTAACACGTTCAATGGTTTTGCTGAGCTCTCATTAATGATTGAAAGGCTTCCTGTGTTTTACAAGCAAAGAGACCTTATGTTCCATCCTCCATGGACTTTCTCTCTCCCAACTTTCCTGTTAAGAGTTCCCATTTCAATCGTGGAGGCTATTGCTTGGGTGGCTGTGACATATTACTCCATCGGATTTGCTCCCGCAGCTAGCACGTAAATACTCTACCGGAGTTTCATCAGCTTTCATTCCAAATGAGATATTAACCACTTATTTCTGTTCTTGTTACCGTTTGCAGGTTCTTCAAGCAATTGTTACTGGTATTCCTAATACAACAAATGGCTGCCGGGCTCTTTAGGCTCACTGCTGCTGCTTGCAGGACCATGATAATTGCAAACACTGGAGGGGCTCTTACTCTGCTACTCGTATTTTTGCTCGGAGGTTTCATCCTACCTAAAGGTAAAATGAAGCTTTAAACTTTAAACTAAATTCAGGTAGCTCTATATTAGCCAGTTTCTATCTACAAAACTTGATGGAATATGAAAATTGATAAGATGGTGCGCCCGCGCGTAGCTATATTTTCACATGTCAAGATGTTTAAGCATTAACAAAAGAGTTTCTCTACATTTGTGACAGATCAAATTCCAAAATGGTGGGAGTGGGCTTACTGGATTTCACCCTTGTCTTATGCTTACAATGCCATGTCTGTGAACGAAATGTTTGCTCCAAGGTGGATAAACAAACCGGTACGTTTTGCAGAATGATGAGCATTCAACTTTCAATAAAATTTTATGTTTGTAACTTGTCTTTCATGAATCAGTATGGTAATGCGATGCCACTGTGATTGAATATTACAGGGTTCAGACAATGTTACTCCACTAGGTAAAGCAATTCTCACAAACTTCGACATTTTTCCCAACAAGAACTGGTATTGGATCGGTGCGGCTGGTCTGTTCGGATTTGCAATCCTCTTCAACGTCTTGTTCACCTTGGCTCTAACGTACTTTAGCCGTAAGTTACAGTACTCCTTGGTCATTGACATTACCATCAGTTTCTTAATTGAATTTGCACTCCTAATTCTATGTGCCTATTGCTGATCAACAGCTCCTGGAAAGCCACAAGCAATAATCTCCGAGGAAACAGCGAAGGAAATGGATGATCAGGAAGACTCAAAGGGCAATCCAAGGCTGCATAGGCCAAAGCAACAGGCAGAGACATTTCCTCGTTCATTATCTACTTCAGACGGCAACAGCTCAAGTAAGATACACGAAAACATTTTACCAAAAAAAAAAAAAAAAAAGATACACGAAAAACATTGAATGGAAAATAAATCAATAACTTAAAAAGACGATGGTGTTTCTTATTAAACGCCTTACACAAGTTTTTTAAATTTTCAGAAGAAATGGCAATGCAGAGGATGAGCAGTCGGTCCAATAGCAATGGCGTTGGAGATTCTTCTATAGAGAGAGAAGCCAATGGAGTTGCTCCAAAGAGAGGAATGGTTCTTCCTTTCAACCCCCTCGCTATGTCCTTCGACTCTGTGAATTACTATGTTGACATGCCTCCTGTAAGTTTCTTGACACAAAGAACCTGGACATCTTTCACAATGCTTCAGGTTTGGTCTCCTCTAAAACAAGCATTAATGACAATAACAGGAGATGAAAGAACAAGGAGTTGCTGAGGACAGGCTTCAGCTGCTTCGCGAAATAACAAGCGCATTTAGACCTGGAGTACTCACAGCACTAATGGGAGTCAGCGGAGCTGGTAAGACAACATTGATGGACGTTTTGGCTGGAAGAAAAACAGGTGGATACGTGGAAGGAGACATTAGAATTTCTGGTTTTCCTAAGAAACAAGAAACCTTCGCAAGAATCTCTGGATATTGTGAACAGACAGATATACACTCACCACAAGTGACAGTCAGAGAATCCTTGATGTTCTCCGCATTCCTTCGACTCCCTAAAGAAGTTAGCAACGAAGAAAAGATTGTAAGCTTTTCCTTCAGCTCTTTATATAGAAAGGGAAAGGAAAACTTGTTTCTCTATATGACTTTGTTGTCCTTATGTAAAACAGGCGTTCGTTGATGAAGTGATGGAATTGGTGGAGTTGGATAATCTTAATGATGCTATAGTTGGACTTCCAGGAGTTACAGGGTTGTCTACAGAACAGAGGAAGAGATTGACAATAGCCGTGGAGCTTGTTGCCAATCCCTCGATCATTTTCATGGACGAGCCAACCTCTGGTCTTGATGCAAGGGCAGCAGCCATTGTTATGAGAACGGTAAGAAACACTGTGGATACTGGAAGAACAGTCGTATGCACAATCCATCAACCAAGCATTGATATCTTTGAAGCCTTTGATGAGTTACTCCTGATGAAAAGAGGAGGACAGGTGATCTACTCAGGACCATTGGGTAGAAACTCTCACAAGGTCATTGAGTACTTTGAGGTAAACAACATAAACTGATTCATCTACAAGTTAAAACAGAAATTATTGGTAATCCCATTTCACGTAAAAATTACCTTTAACAGTCAGTTCCTGGGGTCCCAAAGATCAAAGAGAAGTATAATCCAGCAACATGGATGCTAGAAGTGAGCTCAGTAGCAGCTGAAGTCAGACTTGGAATTGACTTTGCTGAACACTACAAAGCATCATCCTTGTACAAGTACGTCAAGACATAAATATAGGTGTGCCAATCTCAAAGCTTCTTTAAACTTGCGTTCCTAACTCATGTTTTGTTACAAGCAGGAGAAACAAGGCTTTGGTTCAGGAGCTAAGTACACCACCACCAGGAGCAAAAGACCTATATTTTTCTACTCAGTATTCTCAGTCTACATGGGGACAACTCAAATCTTGCTTTTGGAAACAGAAGTGGACTTACTGGAGAAGTCCTGATTATAACCTCGTCAGATACTTCTTCACATTGGTTGCTGCACTTATGGTTGGTACTATATTCTGGAAGGTTGGCAAGAAAAGGTTCGTTTCGATTATACAACATTCCTATATGGATATTCACCATATCCGAAGCCAAACAAAAAGAATACTGTAACTATATTCATGTTCTCTGAATTCAGGGACAGCGCAGGTGATCTTATAACAATTATCGGTGCCATGTACTCTTCCGTTTTGTTTGTGGGTATTAACAACTGCTCAACAGTACAACCAGTTGTAGCAATTGAAAGAACGGTCTTTTATAGAGAAAGAGCTGCTGGAATGTACTCGGCACTACCCTATGCCATTGCACAAGTGAGTTATTCATTCTAACGTATCCATCGATTGGGTTTTTAACTCTACCGATCACATGACTCATGGATTATAATAACCACCTGATTTGCAGGTTCTTTCTGAAATACCCTACGTACTCGTCCAAGCCATTTACTACACACTTATTGTGTATGCCATGATAGCCTTTGAATGGACAGCAGCGAAATTCTTCTGGTTCTTCTTTATCACCTTCTTCTCATTCCTCTACTTCACATACTATGGAATGATGACTGTTGCAGTCACTCCAAACCACCAAGTAGCAGCTATATTTGCAGCATCATTCTATTCCCTCTTCAATCTTTTCTCTGGCTTCTTCATTCCAAGACCGGTATGTTTGCATTCAACATTTCTCACTTCCATTTCATCTATCAAACACTAACAATCCTTTTGCTCCTCCAATTTCAGAGAATTCCCAAGTGGTGGATTTGGTACTACTGGATTTGCCCCGTGGCATGGACTGTTTATGGGCTGATTGTGGCTCAATATGGTGATGTTGAAGACACAATTAGAGTTCCTGGTATAAGTCCAGATCCTACAATTAAGTGGTACATACAAAACCATTTTGGCTACAGAACAGACTTCATGGCACCAGTTGCTGTAGTATTGGTCGGCTTTGCAGTTTTCTTTGCCTTCATGTTTGCTTTCTGCATAAAGAAACTCAACTTCCAAACACGATAGGAACTTGTTCTTTTGGGCCTTTGTACATACAGAAAAATGTATTGGCTTAGCAAATGGTGTCCACCGTGCAAGCGCTGTAGTGCAAAGTTTTGGATTATTGTCTAGATGTTACTTTTTGGTTCTCCTTCTGCATGTACAAAGTTTGTGTTACTTGGTAAAGATCGTGACGAGAACTTAAATTTATAACATTTATTTATTTGAAAATGCCCAAATAAGCATGTTGAAGATAAATTATGACTAAAATTTGATGATTAAAGTACTTTAAACTGCTATTTGTAGTGTTTTGTTCTTTAAGCATATGTTTATTATTGATTTTTTTCTATTAAATTGTATTTGTGTTAGTGGGCTATTAATTTTACTTAGTTAATAAAAAAAAACTTTTTCAGATTTTAGTGGGACATGTTACCCACTTTTCCTTATTTTTAGCTCATGATTATCTCTAGTTTGTTGCACTGTTATGAATGTTGTTTATTGACCAAAATGTAATCTATAGTTTTTGATTTCCAACAATTTTGGTATTAGAGTACTAGCTAGAAGTTTCATGGGCTTACGAGGATAGAGTAACTTTTTATTTAAGTGTTCAACCTTTAGTGTAATGACATCAAATAATTTTTTTTCTTCTTATCCATATGTTTAATGGTGAAAATTATCACTCATAGGTCATCGAAATGAAATCCTATTTAAAAGCTTAGAGTTTGTGGGAGGTCCAAAAACTCCCAAACTAAATCAAATCAAAAAGTATGATGAAGAAGTGGCAAGAAAATCAAAAGCACTCTCTTATCTACATTCGGCTATGTTGGAGGAAATTTTTATAAGAAAAATGGTTATGAATCACCTAAAAAAGCAGAGGAGAAGCTTAAGGAAGAATTTGAAGGTAACAATCAAATAAGGTTGATGTAAAGTTTGAATCTCAAAAGCGAATTTGAGATGCTAAAGATGAATAAAATTGAAGGTGTCAAGGAACATGGAAGCAAGTTCATGTCTATTGTCAATTAAATCAAATTGCTTAGTAAGAATTTCTTAGTCAATAAGTAGTAAACAAGATTCTTATGACTCTTTCCGATAGGTATTAGTCAAAAATATACTCACTTGAAGATTCTAAAGATCTACAACAAATAACCTTTGTAGAGTTACTTAATGTTCTTTAAGTTGTAGACCAAAGAAGATCAATAAGGGATGACAGAACTGAAGAAAAATTTATAGAGTTTATTTAGCCAATACTTTATCCTCAAAAGGAAAGGCCAATGTTCCCCAATGTAGCAATTGTAAGAAGTCCGGTCTTGAAGAAAAATATTGCTAGCATAAAGGAGAACTTCAATGTTACAAGTGTAAGAGATTTGGGCATTTACAAAAGAATTGCAAATTTGAAAAAGAAAAACAAACAAATATGACACAAGTGATAAAAGAAGAAACTCTTTTTTAGAGTAGTTAGTGAGATGTGCACCATAGACGAATGTGCTCCAAAAAAATTAGATTGGTGATAAAGTGTATTAATAAATTTGATTATGATGATGAGAAGTGCATCATATTAAAGAGAAGTACTGCAAAATCCCATTACTTGTGGGAAGGTTAAAATGGTAGAAATGAGTGATTAATGAGAGATAGAAATGCATTCCCATGTTCATACACAATATGTCATACACATACATATGAATAGTGAATTTATCTGCACATGAAAATAATTGTACATGCATTCATGAATAATTCCGGGTATAATTGGATTGATTCCTTTGAAATTTATAGAGTATGGTGAAAGAAAAATAAAATAATATAATAAGGAACAAGAAATCAAAAGATATTTGGAGATAATTGGTTTGTAAAGATGGGAGTTAATGAGTTTAGTTCAAAAGGAGCTTGGTTATAGCTTAGTCATTAAGAAAATGACAAGTGTCAATTAAGCTTTTTGTACTTTTGCTAGAAG
>JANZXV010000001.1:9253935-9265646 GCA_027576455.1 Erythroxylum roigii | reverse complement strand
ATGTAAATGATTTATGGATTATGTATTGAATTTGAGATATAAACTTGCGTATGGTTATGATATATGAAGATGTTTGGGTTGTATTTGGATTGATTTGTGAATTTGTATATCAATTTGAGATATGAATGTGAAAGTGGATGTGGATAATAGGATTGGTTGTGATGTGGATTCCGGACGGGAGGTCCGATGATTCCGAGTTTTGATTTGATTTTGGTAATTATAGAAGTATGTTTAAACCATTTGCAAGTTTGGGTTTGTTAATAATGCAGCCGTTATGTTGCCCAATTTTTGAAAAAGGATACATAAGATTTGGTTAATAGATGGATTATGGGATAAGTATGAATGTTTTGAAATTGAGTTACTGCTTGATTAGGAAGAATTATATGAATTAAGTTTTGCATGAGGATGAATTTCCAAAAGGGAAATTGTTTTGATTTGTACGAGTTTGAATGAAGTGAAAAAGGAAAAAAAAATACATCGATTCAGATAGGTTTAGTCTAAGGTTTCCAACGCGATGCTAATTGTTCTTTCGTTTTCGTTCCCGGATGTCAGAAAATTTGTTTCGATTCGATTGAACCGCCTGTTTGCTTCGTTTTCGATTTTCTTCCGATTCATTTCGCTTCGAAATCCGTTCCTTCGATCTCCGCTTTTGTTTAGTATTCCGTATTTTTGTTATCCGATTTTCGGATTCGATTCGTTTTGAGTCGTTACTTTCGCTTTAAGCTTCGATGTTCGTCGTTGTTTCCGCTTTGTTTTTGATTCCATTCCGCATACGTTTGCTTTTGATTTGCTTCCGCACTGTGTCTTTCGTATCCGTTTTTTGTTTTTCCAGTTGGGATCCAGTTCTGAGATCGGGTCCCAACACATACCTTATAGGAATGGCACGTTAGAGTAATCATATACTTATTTTAAGCCATCACACACAACACACAATTTTAAAATGGTCAATCTTGCCCATTTCATTCTTAAACAAATAGCATTCATTGTGTCATCACAACTCTTAACTCATGTATATATACATTACATAACATGTGCAAGTTTACAATCTTATATAAAAAGTACAATATGAAATGGGATGCTAGATCAAAATGTCCTAACTAGATTCTTTAATGTCAGCTGACCAAACCTTTGAGCCATATTGTTCCCAAAACGCAGGTACTATATCTCTACTTTATCACCTTAGGAGCTAGAACTCCCTTGAACCTAAAAAGAAGTAACATTGCAATTTTGATGAGTTTTCAAACTCAGTGAGTGAACTATTATCGATGTGCTCACTCATGTCAGAATATAACAACAAGCACATGGTTCAGTTTACTCAGTACATCATACAAATAAGTAATTCATTCACATCATAGTCTACATCGATTCAAACAATTTAGTATACCTCAGTTTAATAAGGCACGTTAGAATAATTATTTATTACATATAAGGATGCATATGCAAATACATATGCGACTCCACTTCATTTTTATTTTGTTGTAACCGAGCGATTATACTGTCTCGTACCCGTCGCGAATACCGAGCTCATTGTATCTGAGCCTGAGGCTCTTTATCACATTTATGAGCTCAAAGCTCTCTTTTACACTTTGGCTACTCCGGTTACAAAGCCCTTATCAAATCATACATTTTGATGTATGAGATGCAACTATTCACATTTCATGCTTTTAACGCCTTTAAATCAATGTATTCATATCACTTATCGGGATCTTCAGATCCAAGTCTAGAATTCAACATTCAATTAATCACACGTTCCATATTCACATACAATTAGAGAGTAGTTCCAATACATTCCCGAATATCAAACTCCTCGAACTATCAATGTCTGGAATTATCACAATCACATAACCAGGATTCAATAACTGAAATTCAAACAAAAAAAATCAATTAGAATGAGAGAACAACTAGGTTGGCTTACATAATTCAAACAAAAATACATATATAATTGAGATTGCACATCTAAGTCAACTCATAGTATGCTTCAATAAGCTATTGCCTTAACGATCCAGCAACATCTAGGTGCGGGATTGACTTGAGCGTCCATACTCATGCAATACATATATGGTACACACATCATTAAGTTATTCAATCGAATGAATATATAGTCATACACATGTATAAGTGTCATGTTCCATGCATGCTCAACTAACTTTCTGGGTATGTAACTATATGCAAAAATCTTAATCCATTCCTAATCCATCCATCATACATTTATTCAGATTCCCATTCATACTACCTTCACGTTCTTCAATATTCATTTACCCATTTAGGTTCATCTTGGCTCTAATCAACTCTAAAGACACCAAATTAGGGTGACTTATCATCATTTGTTTCAATAATTGCACAAAACTAAGCTCATCATTCCAAGGCACTGCCTACAGTCATGGGGGGCCTTCCCACGATCGTGACAAAAGTTAAACATCCAGGCCACGATCGGGCATTGAAGGCCATGATCGTGATAGAACCTAAAATGACCAGGCCACGATCGTGCACTTGAGGGCCACGATCATGCCCTGCATTCTTCCCTCACTTTGCCACGAATTCATCAACCTTAAAGACATTTCAAACAATTCCTACTTTCCATAATTCATACCTTCATATGCAACTTCAATTCATGCAAATTCAACTACCATATTAGCTATATAAATCTCATCAAAACCCTACTTATTTGGTCATTCTACACATATCATTATATAAGTAACCCTAACTTTGTCAAAATCAAGACACTTCAATAACATCCCTCTTTAATATAACCTCACCCTCTTTTATACTTCAAATCACTATGTAAACTACCCATACAATCCATTATTTTCAAGTATCAAAAGCAAAACAGAAACCCTCCATTCATCCATCAAATTCCAGCGCAACTTCATCATCAATACTATATGCAATACATCCCAATTCAATTATCATGAATGTTATACTAACATATATCATAATAGATTAATAAGTCACTTACTTGTTCAGCTCAAAATCTCCTCAGTCATCAAGCTAATTTAGCCCACCAAACACGCAAGGATGAAGCATACTCCAAGAACAAGATGAAAACATAAAAGGGTTTGAACCATAAGATGAAGACAACAAGATTTTGGAGTGACAAAATGTAGAATTTTATCAAACTCTCAAGGTTGGAAGGGTTATGTATGATTGTCGATGGTGAGAAGAAGAAGAAGAGAGCATGTGATTAAAAACAGAAGAAAGATGGTCTTTCATGTGTGGAAACCGTGGGTGTAGGTTTGTGGTGAAGGAGTGGCCACTTGTCATGCTAAGATTCAAGCCATATGTCTCACATTTCAACTACAAATTGTCACTTGATGTTTGGTCCATTTGTCACATAGTTTCCTAAGCCATTTGTCACCCACTTATACCACCAGTTGTCACTCATTTATTCAAGTCATTTAGCAGTAGCAGAGTTAACTAAAGGCAAGGCTGCCTTCTTGAGATTCTTTACCATTTGGGAAACAAAACTTTCATTCTCTACTACTATTAGAACTTCTTCCTTTAGGGCTGGAGACACAATAACTTCTGTTCTATTCCTTGTATGTGGCATTTGTTATTCCACTAAGCATGCCAAATTGTTGGTATTAATCTAGAATTTGGGTTTTTTTATAGAGAAATTCTTCTAGAATTTGGACATGATTTCTTATTGACAATATAAGTAGGTTTCAAAAAACTTAAAAATATAAAATTTTAAGCTACCAAAATGCTAAGATGTGTTGGAAAGAAGAAATGAATTGATTTAGGCAATACCTAAAATGTAAACCATATAGGGAATTGGAGGTCATAAAATGAACACACAATGTGAACAAAGTTGGAAAAATAATAACAAAATGTTTTTGAAATAAGTTGATTGTTCTCTCCAAAGATTAGGTTTGAGTTTGTCTTAAGATTGAATATTTGTGTGTGTGTGTGTGTATGTTTGTGTGTGTTGTGTATTTTGGTGCTGGTGAATTTATAATCTTCTCATTCTTGAGTTTTTTCTTTAACTATAACTACCCACTTCCTTATATTTTAGCTAATTACCTATAACCATTTCCTTAATTTCCATGTTCTAGACTTCAGCTTCAACCAACTGCTCTACTTCTAGTCCATTTGGCAATGTTCATGTTAACTATTTTCTATTATTTTCTCAAATTTTACATTCTAGACTTTCACGAATTCAATGCATTTTTACTTCATCCATGGTTTTTCGTTGCCATTGAATTCTCTAACTAAACATATATTGACTTTTATTTTTGGGCTTCTTCCATTTGTTAGCTAAATTGCTTCTCGGACCAATTGAGCTAAATTGTTTTTAATTTTAAGCTGTCAACATTGGTTCAATATGGTATTAATATTGGTCAATGCTGAATATCATATCGGATAATTTTTTAAGACTATAAAATAGTTATTTAGTTTATATAATTAAAGTTAATATTTTATGATGATTAAAATAGAAAAATATTTTAACAGTTATATTTATTAAAATTAATATAGAATATTTTAGACATAATAACTATTTTAAAAAAAATTATGCTAGAAAATATTTAAATATATTTATTTATTTCGATTTTATTTATTTCGAATTAACTTTTTCAACTTTTAAAATTTTATTTATTTTTTGGTATTTCAATATACCTATTGGTAAAATCCGAAGTTCTCTGACACAATTAAATACACTAAGTCACTACGATAGAAAATAGTTTTGTATTATTTTTAGTTAATACAGTGCATAACAATTTGATACAATATTTATAATCTTGCGTTTTACCTCTCAAATTTTAATGTTTACCAAATGCATTTTAAATTATTAAATTATATTTTAACAACCTTTTGATGAGAATATGCTTTTTAGAGAGCTAATTAGAGTTTTGCCCAATAATGTTTTGGCCAAACGGTTTCGTATTTTTACATTTGATTCTAACACAAGAACTGAACATGAATAGTATTAAATATGAGAAAGCCTTGGCAAAATCTCTTATGTTTTGAACGTTAAAGAGTTAGGACAAGAAATCTCTTGATTTCTTAAACTATACGAATCTTGGGCGAGGGAATCCTGGAGATAAGATAAAAATAGTTTGTTTAGTTATCTCTTCTCATGGAAAGAATAAAAGGTGGCGTGGCCCTATGCTTATCTTCTTCTTGTCGGGGACAAAAGCCAGCCGAAGCTTGACTTTGGTTCGGTCTCCTTTTATCCGCAAAAGGCACGTGACGCCACATGGCAACTTGACGGTAAATGCCACTTGGACACGAGGTCAGGCCGTACAGATCGATGTTATTCTTTTCTTTTGTCCTTCTTAAGATAAGGTTTTTGATGATTAGCGTGTCTTGGTGAACAGCTTAAGCTAAATATATATTTCTACCCCAAGTGGGCTTTGAGAGAAAAATGTAAAAGGAAAAATCAACAGTAAAAGGGAAAGGGACTTCTAACAACACTATTTAGATAGAACATTTGGTCTCTTTGTCTTGTTGCTTTCCTTCTTTTATCTCATTTTCTTCTTGACGATAATAGGATGAGGATGACAAAAAGAAAATAATGAGCCATGATTAAGAAGATAAGCTTGTGTTTGGGTTAGGTAGGGGAAATTTCAATTACTGGTTTTCCCTCCACAATACAAATATAAAATGTGGTTGTTGTTTGGTAAGCATAGCTAAATCTTTTTTTTCAAAGGCATAAGCTGGACTTGTGTCTTGAAATTAAAGCATTAGTCACTATTAAATACCTTCATAGACAAGCCGGACTTGTCTCTTGAAATTAAACCATTACTTATATTTTCATTTATTTTCTGTTCTTAATGAATTGTTTCTGTATTCTGTATCATTATTTTATTGTCTCATTTGTATGTGGGTCTATCGAACACAGTCTCTCTATTATGTTAGAGTAAAGTTGCGTATTATCGGACCTCCTCAAACCTTGCTTCATTGCAAAATTTTGGACTGGATGATCACGATGATGATAAACAAGCTGAAAATATAATATATACTGGTTTAAGAAGCACGGTAAATGGATAGTTGCTCTAAGGGGAAGCTTGTTTGGGATAATGAGGAAAAAAAAATGAGTACGGAATGAAGACTTATATTTGGAATCAACAGAGATAACATTTTGATTCCTCCATTTTTAACAATACTCTATTTTTTTAATATTATCAAAAAAATAGAATTTATTATTAGCTACATTTCATTCTCATTTTGTATGGTACTTATTTTTATTCATTTTTCTATTATTCTGTATGAACCAACCTCCTCGAAATCTTTAACTGTTGATTTCGAGATCTTTAATTGTTGATTGACAATTTCTGCTTGCAGTTTTTAAATTCTTCAATTTTTGGCTGTTGTTTTTATACAATAAATCAACACAGAAAAAAAACGTTATCTTGTAAGAAAGGGGCAAAACGGTCAAACCGTACGGACTCATCCTACGATTCCCCGCTTTCATCTAATCTAATCCCGTCCTACTCCTCACCTTACTTTTTTTTTTTACCAAAATATATGCCAGTGGATTGATCCCTCCATTTCTATGCTTGACCTCTTCCTATATCTCCCTCTTTCTGTCTCCCACTCGGTGCTGCTCACTCCGCCAGCTCATGACGCGACGGTGCTCGCACTGTTGCAACAATGGCCACAACTCGCGGACCTGTCCGACGCGCTCCACTGGCGCGTCCTCCTCCATCGCAGGGGTGAAGCTGTTCGGTGTGAGGCTAACGGACGGGTCCATTATAAAGAAGAGTGCGAGTACCAGCAACTTGTCGACGGTTCACTATCATTGCTCCTCATCCACCGCCGCTTCCCCCAATCCCGACTCTTCTCCGTTATCCGATCGCAATCGTCATTCTAGCGACGGTTATTTGTCGGACGATCCCACCCACGGTAACGGCCCCGTTACTCGACGCGGTGAGAGGAAGAAAGGTAATATCCTTTTTACCCTATTGCTCAGAAATTGTATGTTTCAGGTAGATACGTTATGTGGAAAATATCCGTACTTATACGCTTATAATTTATAAATATATCTTGTGCGCATTTAGAAGTCTTTTAATGGTCGGGTTTTTCGATATTAGTTTATACTTATGTTAGTTGATTCTTTTATTACTTGCGTTGTTTTAGAAAAATACAAAAAGGCTGTTAATATCATGCTAATTTGCAATTGTGTTCAAATCTTAATATTAGTCAAAATAATCCTTTGCTGAAGTACTGCCTTGGTTAGGCTAAGTTATAGCTGGTAAATTGTGATGCAGAGTTATGTATTGCTGTCAGAAGGGTGTAAGGATAAACATGGATTGAGTGGCTTTATGTAGTTCAGAAATGGTGATTCTGAGAATTCTAGTATACCCTTTTTGCTTCCTATTAAACAAAAGCAACGGAAAACTGGATTGTGGAATGATGGCTGGAAGTGTTGATTTCTCCTCAAATGCCATGTTATAGGGAAACCAAAAAAATAATTAAAAAAATAAAAGGAACATCTTTCCACTCTTTTCTTTGCCTGTTTTATTAAATGATACTCCAGTAGTTATACATTAAATGTTTTTATTCCATACATTTTCTCGGAGACATCAATATCAGTTAATGTTATGGTTTCTGCTCTTTGGCATGCTTAACTTCAAATAGTTGAGACTTTAAGACTTTATTATCAAACTTAGAAGGTGATATGCTGAAGACTCGTTGATGTTTGTTTTAATGGTAATCAGGAAAAGTTTGGCAGAGTCATCTGCCTTTGGTATTTTACTGATGGAGATAGATAGAATAGGAAGTTATTATTTCTGTTTCTAGACAGCTTATTGGCCATTTCAAGTGCAACTTAGACATCTGTGGAAATCGAAGCCACAATTTTTTATTTATTATTTTCTTGAGGGTGCTTTAGATTTTTGCATTTGAAGAAATTGAGGAAATTCCAAGTCCAGACAACAATTAAAAGTTTTCCTGTATTTAATTTTTGTGTGAAATTAGCATTTTTATTATGACCAAAATGTGCCCAAAAAACATTATCTTCTGTTTATTATCTTATGATGGTTGTCACAGGATATTAGATTGATTAATGGCTTATTATAGCAAGTTTTGTGCTGTATATGGATTTCAGGTGTTCCATGGACGGAAGAGGAGCATCGGATGTTCCTAGTTGGTCTTCAGAAATTAGGGAAAGGAGATTGGCGTGGAATTGCTCGAAATTATGTAGTTTCTAGGACTCCTACTCAGGTGGCAAGTCATGCTCAAAAGTACTTCATTCGCCAAACCAATGAGAATCGAAGAAAGAGGCGCTCCAGTCTGTTTGACATGGTTCATGATATGGTATGCGCATATATACTCTTTCATTTTTCATGTCTACTGTCAATCACCTGTTTGTTATGCATGAAACAGGATAGACTAGTGTAACTTGGCTCAACCTGGCATGCCATTTTACCTTTAGCTTACGTCTCAATTATTGAGGACATACTGAACACCAAATCCGTTGTTAATCTGAAACTAGTATAGTTTTGAGTAAGGTGTTACGCTGTTCATCTTAGATGAGCAGCCACCAAATTGATATAATGGAGGGAGATGATCCCCTATTTTCTTTTGTTGATATTTCCTATAAGAAAATGGAATTTCTGTTGCTCCACCCGTGTACTGCACTATAATTCTACTTTACTAGTAAATGATGTGCTGTTTTACACACTTCTAGGGGCAAGTGTGATGAGTAATGCTTTGAGAAAGGTTGACTTACTCCATTGCGATGATACTCATTTCAGGGAATAGAACCGGAAACAGTGCCTGAAGGAAGGGAGTTGCCAACCTCTCACGCAAAAGAAATAGATGACGGAAATGCTCTACCTTCATTTAATCTCATAGTCAATACAGATTATGAGCCTATGGAAACTGCAGATCAAGAAGTTAATGGATTTGATGGAACAGCTCTATGGTCAACTGAAAGCAAGCCGACTGTTCCCAGGCCAAGTGAATTTCCAATTGTTTCTGGTTCAAGTGAGTTCATGCCATTTGTTCCAGGATTCATTCCAGCGTATATACCGGTCCCTTACCCGAATTGGTTGCAACATTCTGCTACTCCAGATGAAGGAAATGCAGCAGAGACATGTCGTCATGAAGTCCTAAAGCCTGTTCCAGTTGCACGAAAGGAGCCAGTCAATATCAATGAATTACTCGGCATTTCACATCTCAGCCTAGGTGAGATTGAGAAAGGTTGTAAAGAGCCTTCACCTTTGTCGCTTAAACTGACAGGAGAGTCATCAAGACAGTCGGCTTTTCGTGCAGGTGCTCCAGTCAGCTAGTCAGGTATAAGAAAGGGCAAAGAGTGCCCCATCCAGGCAGTTTGAACTATTGTGAATAAGACAATGTTTACTAATTTAACTAGCCTACTTGTTCCTCAGCCCCCTTGTACAATCAGATTTTCTGCAAGTCATCTCATTTGTTTTTTTTTGCTAGTACCAATTTCTTGCACTTTGGACATAGGATTACGATCGTCTGGTATCAATTGTTGTTTCTAACTGCAAACAGCTAGAATTATAATAATTCAGTGGGCACAGGCAATAACTTCCCATTTGTTATCTCTGTCCATCAAACAATAGTTTTGGTATGCTCAATATGACACCTACAAACTTTCGGGATATTTGTGGATTGTCCAAGTTGATAAACTTGCTTTTGGTTCCTATTTTCCTGCGGTTGAGGTATCAAGTATTCCATTAACTAAACAGGTCCAAGAGGCACCCAATTTGTTCCACAGTACGAGTTTACCCTCCTAAGAGCACCCCTCGTAAAGAATTGAATGGCACATAATTACTAGTTTAACGTGTTCAACGAGTGTTCTGTAAAACCATTTTTGCAGTATATCATTAATACTGCTGAGTTCGCCTTCAATTATTGCATGATATTGCTTTTGTCCATCAATCAATAAGGACGCAAATTGGAATCCAAATCAAATAGTACAACCCTGCTAAGAAACTTCAATTGAAAAGCGATTGCAATTCAGTGTATAAATGAAAGCAAACATCCATATAAAGAATCCAAAAGCACAGAGGGAGCTTAGGGCTTTCTCGTAACTTCTACTTGGAAATACAAAATTTCAGGAACTTGTTTGTATAACATTGAAATCAATGTCTAAATGCCACAATAATCTATCCAAATTTATGGGGACAACCTCTATATATTGACCATTTCGTTATATGATTTTGTTTTCTATTTTTACACAATACCAAATAAAGGGTAGTTATTAAGAAAGAAGAAAGTATAAACTAAAGTTAACTAAGGTGATTATGCAGAACGATAGAAATCGAAAATAAAATTTTTTCCTATTAATACATGTTGTCTTTTAGGAATATACATATTAATATATATGTAGTATTAAAACCTACTTGTTTTTGGGACTCTAAGCAATAAAAAATATATTTGATAAGATCACTAACCAAATAACATACAACTTAAATGATATATATGATTAGAATAAATTGGACACAGGATTTAACGTGAAACTCTCAAGTATCGAGATAGAAATCATGAGATAAACTGACAATAAATCCAGTAATTCAAATAGCAAGATACAAGCGATAAAAGTTTCGAGTTATCCCACTTAAGAATACCTCATGGTTTCAATGACTTACATTGTCATGTTTCCCAGTTACACGACTGTGTTTAACCTCATATAGACATGTCTAACTTCAAACGTAGTCTTTCAACTCATACATGATTATAGAAGCTTACATGTTTATTCATATGGTTGTGTCCACCATTGACAAAGGCGTGTGTAATATATATACGGGCATATCCTTGAGAAACATCTTCAACTCATCGATTTCTACCTAAAATCTGCCCAAACTTCATCCCATTTAGGTCCATGAAGACTTCTAACACTTTCATAGCCCATATTTAGTATAATTGAACAAACATCTACAAAATAGGGTCACCCACAACAATCTTCCCCTCTAGCCCATATCGGAAGAGAAATCAATCACCCTATTGATCACTTGAAAGTCATTCCGGTGAGATCACTACAAAGCTTAGGCTTACTTTTGAGAACCGCCTTTGTCAACATATCAACACCATTCTTGTTCTTGTTAATCTTCTTCAATTTGATTAGTTGCTCCTTAATAATAAAACACAACTAATAATATTTAACATCAATATGCTTAGTGCAGGAACGATACATAGAATTCTTGCCAAATATATAGCACTTGGCTATCACAGAAAACTATGTACTCATCATGTTCCATGTCTAATTTTTAGAGAAATTGCTTCAATTAAAGCATCTGGTTACCAGCTTCCATGGTTGCAATATATTCTATCTCAATACTAGATAAATCTACACACTTCTAAAACTTGAATTGCCAAAAAAATGGCTCCCTGAGCAAATTTGAACAAGTATCCTAAGGTTCACTTTCCGTTATTAAGATCATCAACCATGTTCGCATATGTTTACCCTTCTACAATTGGTTCACCACTTTTATAGCACAAACATAATTTGAAAGTGCTTGCCAAATACTTAAAGATTTACTTAACTGCTTCCTAGTGTACCTTTCTTGGAATTGGATAAAAATATGCTTACTAACTCAATAACGTGTGCAATGTCTAGTCTATTGTACACCATGACATACATCAAGGAGCCAAAAACAGAGGAATATAGAGTAGAAGTGTTGGGACCCGTTTCCGGAACTCAACTCATAACGAACGAATCATAGTTTAACTAATATCGCGTCATTTTTTTTTCATTTACACAACATTCAAAGTAATTCCAATTTCCAAATTGAAATTCATCA
>JANZXV010000001.1:9220870-9233024 GCA_027576455.1 Erythroxylum roigii | reverse complement strand
TTAAGTGCTTCATGAAAGTTGAAGATTTTGTTTTGATCTTTACATTGATATAAAGTATAGAATTTTTGGACAATGGAATGAGAAGTTATGAATTTTAGAAATTGTGTTATTGTTCATGATGACAACTATGTGGGCAGAAACTTTGACTAAGTTTTTGACCCTCTTAGAGTTTGAATTGGATTGGAAGGTCTTCTTGAAGATTTTAGTTCATGTTTAGAGCTTTCCATTGGTGTATAGTATGGAATTTGTGGACTTTGAAATAGGAAGTTATGATTTTACAAGTTGCTGTTACTGTTTGGGAAGAGTGTTTTTGGACAGAAAGTTTGAGTTAGTTTTGGACCCTTTTAGAAAAGGATTTTGTTTTTAAGTCCTTCATGGAAGTTGTAGAGCTTCCTTTTATCTTTCAAATGATACCAAATTTGCAATTTTTGAAGTTTTGAGTGAAAAGTTATGAATTTTTGAAGTTCAGTAGTTTTGTGAAAGAAAAGAAGAAATTTCATGTTTTCTCTCTGCCATTCGCGATTGCGAGCGGGCATTTTTCTTTGTGGCTCGCGATCGCGAGATGGCTCTTTTGTTCCGAGGCTCGCGATCGTGAGCCGGCTTTTGTTTTCTTCGAGAGTCTGCGGCTCGCGATCGTAAGACCTTTTTTTGCCGAGGCTCGCGATCACGAGCCGGCTGCTACAATACGATTTTAATTTTTATTATTTATTTGAAATTTTGTTCCATTCTTTTGCTTATAACTTTTCCGTCCGACATCCGATTGACATGATTTTCGAAGCGTTGGATTCCTAAGACAATTATCTACATCTTCATGGGAAAATTATGAATTTTTGAGATTAAATTGGAGACAATTGATTTAATCAAAGTAAGTTGGGAAATTTTCTAAACATGGTTCAGTCTTTTGAGAAATTCCTTATCTGTAGAGATCCGATTGAATTGATTCTTGTTGCAAAATAAAATAGAGAGATGGGGCTACAAGTCTTATGAAGGATTCAAATTTCAGTTTAGCCCCTAAGATGTTCAATTTCTGGAGTGAAATTAGGTGTAATGTTCAGTCTTGGTTTAGTTTTGGTCTGAAAGGTTTTTGGCCATAACTTCTTCATGTCTGAACCGAATTGAGCGTTTTTGGTGTCGTTAGAATCGTAATACAATGAGGAACATTTCTCTAGAAGGAAGTCTTAGCAAATTCCTTCAATTTGATGATGTGAAAAATGTCCTAAGCTAATCATGATTTAATGTTATTTGGGACTTTATTATATTTTATGATTTTGAGGACTTAATTAGCATGTTAATATGAGAAATTAACAAGTTAATTTATGTAAGATCATATGGCATAAGTTTATTGGATTAAATTGTATCAAAGTGTTAGAAATTAAAGTGTTAGAAGGCATGAAGGGTAAAATTGGAAGAGTACTTAAGTTATTAAGTTATAAGGCATATATGGAGGGGCATTATGGTCATTTTGCTTTCATTAATGGGAAGAAGCATTGGGTTGTCGTATTAGAGGGAGGAAGTTTACGAAAATTAAAGGAAGAAAGAAAAGAAAGGAGAGAAGAGAGAAGTGTGGTTTTGGATGGGAGAAGAAGAAAGAAGAGAAGAAAAGGTTAGGGTTTCTTTTTCTTGGATTTTAAGATTCGATTTTAAGAGGATTCAAGAGAAAAAATGTGGAAAAAGATGAAAGCTTCCCATAAGAACCAAGAAAATCCGAAAATGGTGGAAAATAAGGTAAGATAAATTTTTGAGCTTTGAAATTTTAATGAGTTTTTTGGTTTAGATAGCTTGGAAATGTTATGGGTTTGTGATTTCTAAAGTCAATTTTGGAGATTACATGGTTTAATTGGTTCAATTTTGGATGTTTAATTAATTAGGGTTTATGTCTTGAATTAGGGAAATTAAGGAAAGGCTTTGGGGAAATCGAAGCTATGGGCAAGTTTCAAGCATGGGAATGAGGTGGGTTTCATGTTTATGATTGAGTAATAAGCCATTAAATTGATGCTAAGCTTTCTTTTGTTTTCGAAATCAAGAAATAAAAGTTAGTTTTTGGAATTAAATGACTAAATGATTTTAATTACTTCATTTATTGCTTTTAAATGATGTAAAGAATATACTTAATGGATTGAAATTGATTTGTCGTGAATGTGGAAAATGTATATGTATTGTTGAATTATTGTGATTACTGAAATTGCATTTGCGATTTATGAATGTTGCTCAAGTTATGCCATTAAAACATGTTATGGCATTTTGTATGAATGAGAAGATAGAAAAGCAATAAAGTATGAGCATTCGATGAATTGATTTAATCAGACTCATTTTGTTCACGGTATGAACTTCGATTTATCTGTTTTGTTCCACGGAACTCTCGAGCCATTATTTGTGCATTGCATCTTTGAATTGTCCAATATGTTGCATAAATTGAGTGCTTTGTATTGATGGTTAAATGGGTATACTTTGTGATGTGATGATTTTGGATTATGAGTTTTGAGTTGAATTTCGTATTTGATGGAAAACAAAGCATTTTATGAAATTATCATGATTTTTATATGAAAATGAACCTTTCAACAGTTTTGCTTATTGAATTTGAAAATATGCGACATAGATTTCAATTTGAACTTTACAAAGGTTTTTGCTTGTTTTCGGTTATAAACATGTTATCTACGAGCTATAAGCTCACTCCCTTTCATCCCCATCTCCAGGTTTCGAGCAGGAGATCGGATGAAAGAAAGTCAAGACTTTTGTTCAATTTCGCATGTCTTGTATTTTGTGTAATTTGGATTTTGATATTGGTTTTGTATATGGCTTGGAATGCCATTAGTGATTTATAAGCATTTATTTCATGATATATATGAATTGTGAACTTGTGTATTGAATTGAGATATGAATGTGGCTCGGATATGATTGATTGTGATAGAATGTGATATGGATTTCGGACAGAAGGTCTGATGATATTGGATGTTTGAGAATTATTTAAGTGCTTTAGTTATGTATGAGTTTGATTGTATTGGAATTCCGGACGGGAGGTCCGATGAATTGTGTTGATTGAGCTGGAAATATTGAAGTGTTTCTTTTGTATAAATTGTGGATATACAGATATGTGTGTTAAGTGTCTATTGACAAAAGAAAGGATTAGTAATATTTTGTGTAAATTGATGGTTATGATTTGTATATAAAGAATCAAATAAATTGAGATATTGGTTGAGGATGAATTTTTCAAATGAGAAATTGAAGTGCTTTGTATGACATTGAATAAAGACGAATAAAATGAAAGAATAAAGAAAAAAATTATACTGAATTGGATTAGTTTAGACCGAGTTGTCTTAAAGTTTTCCAACGCTAATTTTTCTAAGGTATTGTGTTACCGGATGTCGGAATTTTGACTTAAGTTTTTTTCGAAATCGAAAGGTTTTTTTGTAAATCCGTTTTCGCTTTATGACTTCCGATTCGGTTTGATTATTCGGTTTGCTTTGGGCCCTCCGTTTTCGCTTTGGGCTTCCACCTTTTATTTTTGTTTAGCTTTTTGTTTTCGTTTTGCGTTTTTTCGGTTGGGGTCTGGTTTCGAGATCGGGTCCCAACTTAAAGAATACATGCAAAAGGTTCCTTATGCATTTGTAGTAGGAAGTTTGATGTATGCCATGTTTTGTAGTAGACCAGATATAGCTCATGCAGTTAGTACTGTTAGTAGATTTCTTCCTAATCTAAGAAAAGAGCATTGGAATGCAGTAAGCGGATTTTAAGATATCTTCGTGGCATTTGAAGTTTGAAGCTATATTATAGGACTCAAAAGCCTATGCTTTGTGGTTATAAAGATTATATGATATGGCTGGAGATATTAATTCAAGAAAGTCTACTTCTGACTATTTGATTACCGTTATAGGGGGAGCTGTGGCATGGCAATCTAGGTTGCAAAAATGTATTGCTTTATCTACTACAGAGGCTGAATTCATTACAGTCACTGAAGCATGTAAGGAGTTGTTGTGGACGAAGAAGCTTGTGAATAAGCTCAAGTTTACACAGAAGAGGTATGTTCTATTTTGTGATAGCCAGAGTACTATTCATCTTAGTAAGAATCTTACTTTCCATGGTAAATACAAACATAGTGATGTGAGGTATCATTGGATCCGTGATGTTTTGGATTCTAAGTCTGTTAAGCTTGAAAAGATTCATATTGATGATAATAGTGCTGATATGTGCACAAAAGCTCTACCAAGGATGAAGTTTGAAGCTTGTCAATTAAGTACCTGTTTGGCAAATTCAGCCACATAGTTGGGAAGGGGGAGAATTGTTGGGTTTTAGTTCCCTCCTATGTGGTAAAACCCAAAAATTTGTTGAAGCCTACTTTTTTTTTGAGCCCATTAGGGCTAATTTTTGTCTTCCTATTCAACCTACACAAAAGGAGAAATTTTTTCACCCTGACTAGTTTTACATTTCCAGCAACAGGGACGTCGTTCACTGTTGGATCGATTTCATTTTTGGTATACAGTTTGAAGACATATTGTTCTTCATTTTGAACGGTGGAGATTTGGTTTGGAGGTTTGGAGGTTGAGTTTTTGGTTCCAAAACCAGACTGGCCTTAAATTGTTTCTAGAACTGATGAGCTTTACTATATTCTAATTTTGGTATGTCATTCTTTGTTCGATCGGGCTGAATTTTGGTGACCATGTTCCTTACTCATTGTTCTTTTATTTATTTTAAACGGTGGAGATTGGATTTGGACAGCCAGAACTTTTCCATAATTTATTAGAACAGAAGCCTTTTGTTGTGATTGCTGTCTTAGTGTAATTCTCTACTTTGATTTGTAGTTATATGAGATTGAGCCTTTGATTTTGGATTATTGTGGCTGTTGATCTCTGTAAGACAATATTTGTGATAGTAGATTTCATTTGCTTGGACCAAGAGAGGTCCCGTGGTTTTTATCATTCACATCGAAAAAGTTTTTGCCACATTAAATAATTATTGTGCTTTGTGATTTATTTTTGATTTGTGCATTATTGAGGCAGCTTGTGATCACTTAGTTTGCTGCAATTTTTTTGCTCATTATTACCCCTAATAGATTCATTCAAGTAGGGAAAGATTTATTGATTGATTGTTGCGTGTGTTATACCCGCTTCCTTTCCAACACATTGATGGACTTGAAGTAGGGTAACTCCATTTTGGTTAATTATATATATTGATTGGCTGGCTGGAAAGAATCAAGTGTATACTTTTGCATCTAAAGCCTAGAACTTTTCTTCTCTCAACTTATCTCTATTTAACTAACTAGTGCATCAATTTTGGACGGCTTCTTATAATTCCTCTCCTAACTTCCTCATCTCCCCAAATATTGAGCTTTTATTTGCAATATATGCGAGGGCATATTTGTTATTAAATTAATTCCATAAATTCATATCTTTTTAATTTTTATAATAATAAACAATATATTTAATTATTTTAAATAAAATAAATTTATAAAGTTATTGTAAAATAAAATTGTGATCATACTATACATAATATTATAATTCATAACAAAATTTAAAAAATAAATAATTATGATAAGATTTAATAGTAAAGTATTTATATAAAAGTTAAATAATATAGAATATTTATTAGATAATAATATAAGTTATTTATAAATTTTGTATTGGATTACTTTTTTTTGTTGGACTTCTTATATTACTTAATTTAGTCTTTAAACTTTTAGCTTAATTTTTAAATTCAAATTATGCTCTTTTGCTTATTCTTAAAATCTGAACTTTTTATTTTCCAAACTTAATCCATGAGACCAAATGAGTTAGGTTAATTTGTATAAGTTAATTAACATATTAACTATAAGTGAAGGATTTTGCTAATATAGATGGTTAAGGCATCAAGTCTCCGGTGATGAACAGCAACAATCATTGGATTTATTCTGCCCCATTAATAATACATATTGATACATAAACGTTATACAACAGCCCTCGGAAACATCTAACAAGCTGTAATCACATACATATATGCTAACTCGTATTTATTAACTAGGCCTTAAAATCACAACTAGGCGGACGTTGAGAGGCTGAAGTAAGCACGAAGAAGATGGCACTGATAGTGAGGGTTTTGGACCAAACCCTGAAAGATGAAGAAAGGTAGAAAATGACGTCTTCGAAAACCATAGAGGGTGTTCGAGGATTAGATCAACCTAAGGGAAGAAAAAATTACCCTTCAGTTGAAAGATTGGATCAACCGAAAGAGAAAAAAACCTTGCAACTTGCAAGGTAATACCCAAGATTGGTCCATGGTAAAGGCTAAAGATACAGGAACTTAATATTTGACAATAGCTGGAGCTGTCATCCCAAAACAAAACCCTTGCCGGGTTTCGAGAACAGGGTTCAAAAACAAAACCTGCTAAGGGTTTTTGAGATTAGCTCAAAAAGTCTTACTAGTTTGAAGCCATTTTGGCTCGTCATTTGGACAGAGTAAGATCGTTCATGTCCCTTGTAATGGCTGGAATGCAACTTGAACTCCTTGCAATAACACTCTTCCTTTCAGTGCCTTTAGGACTAATAGATTTGGCCCTTCTCGTGCTTTTCTTCAATATCTCTCTCATGGCTTCAGCTTGTAACAGTACTGGATAAGCCCTACCAAACTTGTTAAACTTGACACAGGCATTCATGTGTGCACTCAAAGCATCGTCTATCTTCTTCCCTCCATTTTTCTCCATCTCTTCCTTCACAGCCTCAGAACAAAGCCCACATATCCATTTCCCAAGAAACTTGTTGCGAACACGATCAATGTACTCAAGAGTGCACTCCTCACTCATGCCACAACACTCACATTTTGCATCTTCAACCTCTGATATTGGTGGGAGTTTGATGTCCATTGCTTCTTTGCTTAGTTCAAATGAGATATCTGACACTGTTCTCTGGAGATTGTCATTTGAGAGTCTCGGTGGTTTGGAGAAGTGATTGGCCCTTGTGTAAGTGCCTGATATAACCTCTCCATGGGGTGCCATGTCTGTTGTTACTAGGAAAATAGTCCAAAAGAATGGACTAGAAGTTGGTTGCAGGAAATTTAGAAAGCAATTGAACAGTACAGGACAACTATCCAGATCCTTGGGAGATGATCTTTATGGCTATAGCTGCAGGGTGGTTACATATACACTGATATATAGTGGTGTAGATGCCTTCCCAAGTTTCTCAACGATGAAGTTATGTGGACATTGGAGATTCACATGTCATCTATCAATGCAAGCGTGAAATAGTCGTGAACTTACTAGATTTTTCAGGAAAAATGAGAAAGAAAAGCCACTTTAAAGTTTCTAATAATCTAATGGTTAGAGATATCTTCGTCAGTTCATGAAAAGCTAAGGGTATTTGACAGGTTCAACTGTATTTTTGTCTTGGCATTCCCTCAACCATAGCTTTTCCACTATTGGCTGATTAATTTAATGAGCAATATTGCTTTTTAGTAGGCTACAAATATACACATATCATCTTTGTTTAAATGAAAACGTGATTTAAGTGAAGAATATTTAATTTTAAATGGTAATCATATTATTATTTTAAATTTTGATTATATTCTTAATTATTTCAGACTAATTTATTTTTTTCTTTTGCACGCATAAGCAATTACTATCGATATAGTCCCTTTAAATATATTGAATAAATGAATTTTGGAATACGAATAACCATGTGTACTACATAACTCTTTGTGGAAAACGCTTGTAGGTTCCATTAATCTCCTAGTATACGTCTTCATAGAAATTTCCATAATTCATATTGGAAATTCGTTCCTTAAAAATTTCCAACACAATGCTTAAATAACTAGTGGTGCTAGTAGAGCGTTCACGTGTGGGTCTATTGTAACCATAGGCCAATGCTTTTGATGCATTGGAAAACAACATGAAACGAAAAAGACGATAGCATAACATCTGCCTGCCCACAAACATGACGTACATATCTGTTTTCACGAGCGCATCCAATAAGCCCATTACTGAACTGCGAACATATAGGTTTCCTTAAAAGGTAGAAGCTACAGTGCAGCTATACTGTTTTAAAACCATAACTTTCCATGGGAATTGGTGGCAATAGCAACTAAGATCTTCTGTCTAGTTTTTACGGTGTTTTATTATGTCCAGTAAATCTCAACCATTCATTTAAGCAGATCCCACCTAAATAAACGTGGGACCCACATAAATAAATGGCTGAAATTCACTGGACACAATAAGACACCATAAAATTGGACAGAGGAATTGGACTCGTGGCAATAGTGACCTTGTGTTCTTTTAATGGCTATTCTCTTGAATACCGTGACTGACAATGCCAATACAAAGTGCAAATTGTTAGGAAAAGTATATTTATACATTGTAATATTTTACATATGTGATTCTACTGTGAGTTATGTAGTATCTTATATTGACTAAATATGAAAATGTTAAAGAGTTTATAAATGGTAAGAGTTAATTATCCAAATGACTAGTTCTAGTCATTTTGGCAATGGTTGACTCAAGCTCAACTCCTGTTAATGGACTTTACACTCTGCCTATATTAAAAATTCTAATACGGTATAAGAGCTAGATTGTCTTGATAGTTTGGGGTAGTGCCCCGTTCTATCCTTTTGCCCAATATGCCCAGCAGATATCCAGCTCTGTTTTGGACTGAGGGGGGTGTGTTAAGAATCTCACATCGGACAAGTGTGAGTGTATTCAACCATTTATGTGCAAACCTCCCCTCTTAAGCTAGCTTTTGGTGGTGAGTTAGACCTTTCAACATGGTATTATAATTTTTAATATGGGTAGAATGTAGAGCCTATTAATAAGAATTAGACTTGGGTCAACCATTGCCAAAATGACTAGAACTAGTTATTTAGATAATTAACCCTTACTACTTATAAACCCTGTAACATTTTCATGTTTTGTCAATATGGGATACTCTAATACTCCCCTCAAGTGTAACTGGGACTGGACATCTAATTATTACTTGAAATAAATGCAGTGGCAACTAGACCGGGCTACTAGGACTGGACATCCAAACGGACAACCAGGAAATTAATACTCCATATCAAACCTACTTTGATACCACATTAGAAATTTTAATATGAGTAGAGTGTAGAGCTCATTAACAAGAATTGGACTTAGGTCAACCATTGTCAAAATGACTAGAACAAGTCATTTGGATAGTTAACACTTATCATTTATAAACCCTTTAACATTTTCATATTTAGTTAATATAGAATACTCTAACAACTTAGTGTCTTATAATGCTAGCCCAGGACGGCAAAGTATCTTCTTGCTACCTTTTGTGCTACACCTTTTTAGCACCTCTTTTCATTTTATTTTATTTTAATTTGATTAAAGAAATTATCTCTTACCTTTTTACTCATGCTAAACCAATAGAAAGAGGACATTGGCCAGCTTGTTATAGATCCATGAAAGAAGGTTAATTTCATTTGCATCCTACAACTAGCTAAGCCAAAATTCCATCTTTCTTTCAACTTTACATTATATCCATAGGAATGGGCATGATTTCCTGGTAATGAAAAGCAAAGGTTTACATACCAGTCCATGTAAGTTTTTCTACGTAGTTTTAATGACATGATTAAAGTGATATATATGATAAAGATAGGTGAGCATTTGTTTTTTGTTTGTTGGTAAGGATAACAAAAGACATAAATATGATTGAATTATAACAAAAGTGGACATCCTTAGATTCATTTTGCTAGTGATGCAGCAGTTGGGTCCCTTCCCTAGCGGAGAAGAAGAAGATCTCAGCTCATTTAAAAACAAAGGAAATGTGTTATTAAATAATAAATCTGATTTCAGTTGATTTAATTCATTGGATAATTAATCAATAGTAAGCAAATTCTTAAAAACTAATAACAATTAGCAATTCCATTCGATGCAACCAAAACATCTCTCATTTTTCTCTACACAATACAATAGTCCCCACCATCTCTCCCTCGCTAGCGTCTTCATCACCAGCCCACTTCCCCTCTGAGGTTCCTCTTTTCTTCTTTCCTTCGTTTCTCCTACAAAGCCCGATTTTTAAATCTATTATTTTGCTGTGATTGTGTCATCGCATGATATCGTTTTCTTTGTTTCTTTCTGCACTTGCTTTACTCACCTGAGTTGCTTGATCTAGTTTTTATCAACATTTTCTAGTTAACTACTTGAACAACAATCAAGCTTATTCTGCATACCACATTCTGAAAGATGGTTACTTGACGAGTTTTAGTTGTTTAGTTGCTGATTTGATCCTGTGAGTGATGTATAGTTACAGAAATTTAAATTGTATTTTGTTGGATTTTAGAACCAGAAACTAACTAAAAAATAGAATAAAAAAAAGATAATGTAAGAGATAATTTATTGATAGGTCCACTTTACATTGACAATGAAGCCTAAATATATAGGCAATAAGATAACAAATTTAACTAATATCTCGGTAAAGATTAACCAAATAAATCAAAGATTTAAAAGTTTAAATCCCATCAGATAACAATTTTATCTTAACATATAAAATTTTACCTTTTAGCAAATAAGAAATAACCGATCTTATCTTTACTATATTTTACTATTCCCAAACTAAATTTTTAACAACTTTGAATCATTCTCCAATATATTTCTCTTAAATTTGAAAGCACTGCGGAACAATATATCTTAGAAAAAGTAAAAGCCTTGTTTTACGCTTAATCAAAAAAGTTCATTTGAATCTGATAAAGCATCTAAAAATTATCTAATCTCTCGAGGACTCCTTATGACTAAAAATACTTTGATTCTGAAAAGCAGTGTCCAAATCTCCCAAAGCTTGTCCAGCACTAATCCACTCCATTGAAGAAAAAAAAAATCCATAGTATGCGAAGGAGGGCACCACACAAAACGTACCTTAGAGAGGACAATGTTGCAAACCCACAGTGCATGATTATATGATCCTGTGATTCCACTCCTCCACATGGCACACAACTAATACTTTCATGCAATATAATATGTTTTTTGATCAAAAATTCATTCGACAACAATATGTTTTGAAGAGTTAGCCATCCAAAGAATTTGACCCCTGAAGTAGCCATTGAACACCAATTTTTATTGAAAGAATTCCTTCTCAGCAGGTTAGACTATTGTTGGTTGTTTAACAGCTTTACAAAGGAGTAGGTTGTGTATTTACTACCCAATATTACTAGCCAATAACTCACAAAGTAATTGCCTTGCATTATATCTCAAATGTCAACGCCATAAGATCAACTTCTGAAATACGGAGCCGCATCCTATTTCCTATCTGGAATGCTGCAACCTGTGAGAACTTTTCTCCTTGTGTCATAAATAGTCCAACGTTCTGCACTTAGTAGGTATGAATTCATGGTTTTATGGTAACTCATAGTGTGCTTCATGAAGTACATTCATATAGGCTTTTATGTGATTTTAGGATCTCCTAAACTTCTTTTCTCTTCTGAAAACATGCACCATCGTATTGAGAATTGAGAGCTTAATTCGTAGAATTCCAAAGACAGATTCTTCAAGCACACACAACAATGACTTAAGGTATTTCGTTTTTCTTCCGCATTTCTTTTGCATGTTATTCTAACATATATTATTATTGAATATATGTTAGAATTAGCTAATATTCGGTATTATAGCAATGTTAACCTCTGCCTTGTTGAAGTTTTTGGAGAATTTCAAAATTTTGAAAAAATTTTCATATTCCAAAACTTTTAATTTAGAGTTTTTTAATGTTTTTATTTCGATTAAAGGTAGAAATCTTCTATTAAATGTTTGAAAATTTTTTATATTTAAAATATGTGTTTATGTGGTATTTTTTGATTTGGTTTTGTTAATATCTTATGAGTCGCGAACTGAGTCAGTTTTGTTGTATTATTTTGACTTTGAAGGCTTGGTATTTTGTTGACTTTTTTGGCACAATATCTCTCTCATATTGGGAAGAGATGAAGTTGGGAGGAGTTTTTGAAGTTATAAAATAACTCCTCCCCCTCCCTTATCAAATCATCCCAAAATTTGATAAATACTAAAAATTTGTATACATATCAAATTTAATATTCTCTTCTTAATAAGAGCAAGCTGCCTTAAGTAGTGCTCGGAGAAGTAGGCAAAATTAGCCGAACTCCGTTATTAATTTTCAGGTGTGTTCTTTCCTTATCTCTTTTATTTATTCTGCATTTATAGTATTCAATATTATTTGTCGGGTATATTTGTGGT
>JANZXV010000001.1:9202240-9214727 GCA_027576455.1 Erythroxylum roigii | reverse complement strand
CAGATTTTGTTAACCTAGCAGTTGAATCAATTAATTCCTAGTTGCGCACCTAGAAACTAACAAATCCAATTAAAAAGGCAAATTTGAAATTATCCAATGTTCATTAACAATCATGAAAAAGATTAAGAATATCTCACTATAATAACATGGAACATGGGTCCCTCAACCAAGACAAGAAAATTAGTTAATCATACTTGAATTGAAATCAAAGAAATTAACAAAAGAAATTATCTCTATAACTGGTCTTTATTGAAAATAATAAAATCCCTAATTGAAATCTGCAGAAATTGGAAACAAGAAGAATTGAAATTGCAAATTGCGTCAGCCAAGGAAAAGAGTATGCGATGATCACTGCTGGAGAACTTCAGAACGTGAACGGAGGTAGGATAAGGGTGCGGCAGCTTAAGATGTGAGGATATGCTGGATACTGTTGAATGATGTAGAAGAAAAATAAGGGAAATTGTTGTGCGGCAGCCAACCTCTCACGACTAACCACTATGCTACTCTAAACTTTTAGAAATCAATAACTGGAAAAGCAAGAAGAGAAGGTGCGGCAACTATGAAAGTGCTACTGAAATTTTTGACAGAAATAATGAAAGACAGAGTTGCGGCAGCTTCCAATCAAAAGAAAAAAATACGATAATACTACTTTGAAGAACAAGAGAATCAGAAGCAGAGGTGTGCGTCAGTCACTTTGAAAACAGAATATATACTCCTCTTCTTGAAACCCTAACATCCAAATATGTACGACTATCAACATTATCTTCCTTCTCCAAGTGAATCTCTTCATAATCTTGATTGGATTGCGTCCCAATTAGATAATTTTCTAATTTAGGTGAGAAACTTCTTGAAAAGGACTCTAGAAAATCATGGTGATTGTGTTCTAATTGGAGATAAATTCTGGAAATCTGCAGATTTGGGATTATGACCTTAGACGTGCCTACGCCTAATCTTTGAATTTCGACCAATCTGAAATTTTCGAACTTCTTGCCATATTTTTCCTCTTTTTGATCCTTTTTCGTCTTTTTGATATTGACAACCACCTGTGAACATTTAACAATTAATTCCATCAATTTATAAACACAAATTTCACAAATCAACCAAGATTAAGTCCAAAACATATGCATTTTAAACAACTTATCATAAAGATTCTAGTGTTCAGAGCTCCATTCACGTAGAGGTTCGTCCTTCACATTTTCAAATAAGTTTCCAAAATAAAGTCATTTTCTTTTTTAGTGCACAAGGTTTTGCCTATGGATTAAAAAAAGCATGCCCATGAAACCCAATAAATTTGTACTTGTTTTCTAATATCTATTTCAAGGATATCAAGACTATAAGTTATTTGGTTTTACATCTGCACCCTACTAGCACTTGCTCTTAGTTGACCCTTCCACTCCATCTCCATGGCTAACTTTAATTATTACTTTTTTCAAAGCCACATTATTATAAAGAATTCAACAACTTGACAAGCACAAAAAAAAAAAAACAAAACAAAACCCTAAAGGAGGAAAAAGGAAAATAAAGAGACAGTTGCTTTACTTGCGTGTTATTTTTCACTGTGCTAAGAACCTATATAAAATAGTTTTTTACAAGAACTTGCCCAAGTCACTTCCCCAATTATTTTATGAGAAAGAGGTGCTCTCTAATTAGCTTTCTTTTACTTTCCTCAAAAGCCAACAAACCAGCACAGCACTCTCTCAATCTCAAACCTTTCATCTGAATTTTCTCTCTTGTTTTCACTTTGACATATATATGTGCACATACTCCTTATAAAAGCTCAGCATCCACTCTCTTAAACACAGCCACTCTTCCTCTTGAAAGACTCCAACTTTATACTACAACACCAAGTGTTTGTTTTCAACGCAATTCAAGACTCAAATCTTTTTCTTTCTTTCCATTAACTTCTCTTTGTAACCTCATTATTCTTGCTCACACCAATGGAGGTACCAGAATTCTTCGTCGGAGGCTACTATGGCCACGGAACCGGCGACTACGTGCCTGGAAAGAGAGTCCACGACCAGAAAATTGGTGAGCACTTCAGGGTTGATGACCTCTTGGACTTTCCGAGCGAAGAGGACGTGGTAATGAGCGATGGGTTCCTTGATAATGTTTCAAAGAACTCCACCAATGGCAATGATTCTTCTACCTTCACGTGCAACGACAGCTGCAATTCCTCCAGCTCCGCCGCCGGTAATGTTGGATATCAGAGGTTTGGCGATTCTCAGTTTTCAAGCGAGCTTTGCGTGCCGGTAACTTTTACATGTGACATTGTTATACGTGAATCATGCGTAATTAATTAAAGTTATTACTTGATATTTTTAAATCAAAATTTCATTTTTAATGTTGAACTTGAAACTAGCTAATACGCAACAGAGCACTTTCCTTGAGGAGGTCAACTAGTCCCCCATGTCAGAGTTGTAAATGGGAACTGTTTGGTGTTGTATATGGGGACTAAATTTGGAATTTCTTTTAATTTTACAGTATGATGATTTGGCCGAGCTTGAATGGCTCTCAAATTTTGTGGACGACTCATTCTCAATTGATCAAACTCTCCAATCTAACCTCCATTTATTATCCGCCACACCCGAAGACTCCTCATCGGAAACCCACCCCTGCAACCGGAACAACCAAATTTTCCACTCGGAAACCCCATTACCCGCTAAGGCCAGATCCAAACGATCCCGGGTTGCTCCAGGTGATTGGTCCACAAGACTCCTCCACCTCTCACCCAGAGCAAAAACAAGTTCAGGAAAGCAAGAGAATCCCCATTCTGAAGTGCATTCGGGTTCCGATAATCCGGTACGTAAATGCCTACATTGTGAAGCCGAGAAGACCCCACAATGGAGAACCGGGCCAATGGGCCCAAAAACTCTGTGTAACGCTTGTGGGGTAAGGTACAAGTCGGGTCGGTTAGTGCCTGAATACCGACCCGCAGCTAGTCCAACGTTTGTGTCCACAAAACATTCAAATTCACACAGGAAGGTTTTGGAGCTTCGGAGGCAGAGGGAAATGCAGGACCGATTTCCAAGTCAAACTTCACTTTTTGACATATCCAATGGTGGAGATGATTTCTTGACCCATCATCACAGTGGGCCCAATTTTATACATATGATGTAATGCACAATAGGGGGTTCTTTTTATCAATTTTGCATCTTCCAAAGTTTGAAGTTGGAGGAAAATGGAGGGAAGACAAAGTTGTGCACTGATTTTTGTTTTAGTCAAAACTGGCAAAGAGATAATTGTTGAGTTTTATTTTTCAATACAATAGGAAAATTTTAAGTAGATCTTTTATCCATACACTAGAGAGTACAGACCAAGTTAAAGAAAAAGAAATACCCTTGCAGATTCAATAAAAATGAAACATATGGGCCACAAAAAGTGTGATGTGCCCGTACCTAATATACATCTGCACGTGAAGAGTTGGTTGGAGAATTCATAATTTTGCCAAATTTCGTTGAGTAAAAGACATGTTAAAAAGAAAAGTGGATAGCGTTTATCCAGGAAATGGACTCTCTTGTCATAGGAAATTTAAGACTTAATTAGTCTTTGTTTTGCACATCATTACTCTCAAAATTCAGAAACTTCCCTTGATTATTTCTTTAAGTAACTACGCACTCATTTCAATGAGAAGGAACAAAAACTAATGGGCATGGGTTTCAGTGATGAATAATCAAATGGGAACATTTGAATAAGCTAAACATCGTCTTCTGTACGTACCGTCCGCCTAGAAGCGAGGTCCAAAATAATATTACGAAATCAAGGTAATGATAGGATCGAGAAAGAAAGGGAAAGAAGACCAATAAACAAAAATCTTCAAGGCAAGGGAATTCAGCAATTGCTTAGCTTGCAAAGTGGTGCCCAGGATCATGTGGATGGTGGTGCATATAAAAGAAAAATGCATTAAGAATTTGATGTTACATTGGGGGTGATATGTTATTGTCTACTTGATCTCAGACACTTGCTCTCCCACAGGGTCCTACACCTACACACCTAAATTAATGTATTAATGTTATGAATCTCCCTGGGATGAAACTAGTCATCTTCATGCAAGTGTATTACTTGCTCAATTTGAAATTGACAAGCATCGCCTTTACTCCTACACACCTAAATTAATGATCAATTACTCCTCTTCTGTGTTCATGTAAGCGTGTCTAATATTGCTTTGCTTTTACTCTGTTTTTTTTCCCCTTCATATGGAAAGTGTGGGGTTTGACTAATTGATCACAAATGTGGCGTTATTTAGAATAACAACAAATTCCAGAAAACTCTCTAGCTTGATTCCAACGATTAGCTTTGTAACAACGAATTCCAAAAGGCATTCCCTTGAAATTTCTAATGAATTTTGGGTATGTCAGTTCATATCCTAATTTCCAACTAGGCTATATTGGAAAACAACAAAATGCTATTTTAGAAGTACTGAATACCTTTAGAATGTATTACTCGATACAAATGTAACAGTATTGATTATCTGAAATCAGGAAGCAACAGTATAATTCTTTCAAAAAAAATGCATCCAACTTGGTAGTTGGAATCACGAAAAAAACTAATGGCAAGAAGAAACAATCAATTATGTAAATTTGTTAATATATTGTACGAAAAAATAATGCCTCAAAATAATGTATTATGTATGTTTAATCTCTTTTCAACTTGAAAAACGACATAGCTTATTGTATTGTGCTCAAAAGAATTATGTATTGGATACTTTATATAAAAATGTTGATGAAAAACATAATTAATATGCATTATGGCAGATCTGGAATTTTTTTCTTAACTTACTCTTTTATATGCAACCTTGTTCTGGGAAGATTGATTATTATTCTAAGAAGATTGATTGTCTTGAGAAGTTTACAAAGTACCTCAATTGATTAGTAGGTGCCTAATCGATACATGCAAGTGCAGTCTGTATTTTTGTATTTGTTGGTGTTCTTATGCTCTAATTTAGGAAATGATTTTGATTATTTTGTATTCAATAAGTTTAAAGTTAATTCATAATCATCTTTGGTAGGTTAGTATCTAAGATTTGGAAAGGGACGAATATTAGTTTGGGCAATTTCATGCATTTCATGTCAAACACTAGTTTGAAGTCACAAACTCTTAGGCATTCATCAAGATGCTTTAATTTTTATTCAACTCCTCGTCATCACTTCAAATATTTGATTTTAGCACTTAAGTTAAACAATAAACTCACTACAAGAAAAATAGAGTTTAGCGATAGAAATTACCAACAGAATTTGTACTTATTTCGTCGGTAAGCTTAATTAGCGACGAAATTTACCGACGGATAACGGCGTCGGAGAAACGGCTGTCGGTAAATTTACCGACGGAAATGTTTTCCGTCGGTAAATTTATCGACGGTTATTCTGTTCGGTATAACTAATTTCAGTATAACTTAGCGACGGAAAAGTTTCCGTCCCTAAATAGCGACGGAAACAAGTTTTTCGTCACTAATTTCAGTATAATTATCGACGAAAAAGTTGTCGTCCCTAAATTCCGTCCCTAAATGTGGCGGGATGTTTTCCCTCCATTTATAGCGACGTAAATTATAACCGTCGCTAAATGAATTTTTTTACGTCGATTTTAGCTACGGAAAAAGGAATTCCGTCGCTAATTTGCTACGATTTATTTTTCGTCGCTAATTGTCCGTCGCCAATTTTTCTTTCTCTTGTAGTGAATGTAATTACATATAAGTGACATCAATCACAATAATTTTTACAAAGTATTAAATGCTAAACATGGCTCAAAATAATCATGAGACAACCATATTAAATGTTGAACTACATATAAAGGCATAGAAATGATAAAAAGAGTTAAAGTGAAAAATTAAATGAAAGTTAATCAATCTCTATAGCAATAAACAAATCAGAGAGTATAATATGCAAATATTTTTTATCTTGTTTGAGATACGGTGATTTTACTATTCGAAGGAAAACTATGATGCAATATGTGTATTAATAGGATTCATTCATGATCAGTATGGTAACTTAATAATTTACCAATAGTATAGAAAACAACCGTTTCCATTTGAAGTTAGTGCTTCAGAGGAATGCAAGCTGTGATTGATGAATTCTTCCTTATTAGTAAAAATTCTTATGCAATGCAGAGACATATAATGTACAAATTGTTATGACGAAGAAGTATGTTTGACGAAGCTTCATTTTCTGTGTTAACCTAAATGGTGATGAGTTCTATCTGTGGTAATTATCAAGCAACATGTGCACATAATTCAAAAAAAGTACCTAACGATTTTGTTTTTGGCGTGATATACAAGATGGATTTTTCAGCTTTTTCCTAGTATTGTGCTTGGCTACATTACTACCAAGTTCAAACTATAAGCCCCTGAATGTTCTAGAATTTGGAGCTACTAGTGATGGAAATACTGATGACACAAAAGTATACATGTTAGAAGATACGGCCTAATTTAGGAGTTTGTTTAATTACCTAAATTAGCGCTTGATCAATCCCTGACTTGTAGGGATTATCTCCTATTTAGAGAAGTAGTCTTCTCAATATATACGAAAACAATTGAGACAATAAAATTATTACAATTCTCCCATCTTTCTTCTTCTTTATTTTGACATGGTATCAAAGCCATATCGATACCTTCGGGACTTAGTTCTAAACCACCATCATCGTCCCAAACCAACCAAGAATGTCAGAAATCGTTGAAACCAAAAATCCCTCACAAGAACTCACCATGAATCCGCTGCAAAACAAACCCAATACAGGCAATCTGTCAATTGGGATAAAACTCAGCAACGAAAATTACCCAATATGGGCAAGATTAATGCGAATGGCAATCGGAGGCAGAGGCTGTCGTTCTCACCTCACCGGAACCCCTCCCGCCCCAGAAACTACAGATCCGCAATACGATCAATTAAAGAGATCAATTGGTGTTCACATGGATCATCCAAAACATTGAAATCAGCCTAATTAACAATGTCTTACAATACCCAACAGCTAAATCCCTATGGGATGGTCTTGCGACCACTTACGGTGCGGGCTCCGACCCACTCCAACTCTTCGACCTTCACCGAAGAGCGAATACCCAGAAACAGGGACACGAAACACTGGAGGAATTCTGGAACACCCTCCAAGGAATTTGGATGGCAATTGATCGCCGACAATCCAACCCCATGAAATGCCCGGAAGATATTACATCTTTCAACAACATTATTCAAGAACAAAGACTCTACCAGTTTCTTACCGGCATAGACGAGAAGTACGATCACATCCGGCGAGATCTACTGAAGCTTGAACAACTTCCCTCAGTCGAATCGGCCTATGCCACTATCCGAAGGGAGGCTGCTCGGATTCAGATCCTAAATCCGGAAACCGGTGGCAAAAGCGATGGATCATCACAGGGAATCGGAGCAGGGTTGGTGGCGAGAAAAGAGAAGGGAAATCGGCCAAAGAACGACAGCGGAGCCCGCTCAGACGGCGGAGGTTTCCGGCGGTCATCATCGCGGGATGACAGGTCCAAATTAGAGTGCTCCCACTGCGGGAAGCCTCGCCACACAAAAGAAGGGTGTTTCGAGCTTATTGGGTACCCGAAATGGTGGGAAGGAAGCCGGAAATCCAAACAAACCACCACGGCGGCAGGAGGCGGCGGAAATCGCCGCGTGAATATGGCGGTGTCAGAAACTCAGAAGGCAGCCGTGAGTGACACACTGCGGGAAACCACCACCGCCGATGTCACCAGCACGGCGGCGACGGAAGCCAGCGGCGGGCGGAGAGGTTACGCAGCCGCCATTACCGGGAGAGGATACGCAGACAACAATGGAGGTAAAGGGTTTGGGACTAAAGACCCAAACCCTAATTACTCTTGCTATTTAACCCCCACTAAATGTCACTTTGCAAATGTCAGCCCCAATTATTTAAATAACCCTTCAAATGCAAACCCAAAATTGACCGAGTGGATCTTTGACTCGGGGGCGACTGATACTATGACGTTTGATGCCTCGGACATAATTAATCCCATCACTCCGAGCACGTCCCATATCCAAACTGCGAATGGGGACTGGGCAGAAGTGAAACAAGAAGGATCAATTGCTATATCTCAGAAATTGAACTTAAAGAATTGCCTTTATATTCCTTCACTATCTTGTAAACTTCTGTCTTTAAGTCACGTGACAAAGGAATTAAACTGCGTGGTATTGATCTATCCTCACTTCTGTTTGATACAGGACATTCATACGAAGGAGATAATTGGGCGTGGTACTGAGCGGGATGGCCTCTACTACGTGGAAGAAATGGAATCTCCCTCGAAAGTTTTTTTGACCAAAGGAACAGCTGAGAGACAAATTTGGCTTTGGCACAGACGTCTTGGACACCCGTCTGTGGGGTATTTACAGTTGTTATTTCCTCATTTATTTCAGAACAATCCGAATTTAAGTTTTTATTGTCAGACATGTTCAATTGCTAAAAGCCATAGAGCTTCTTTTAAACCCACCAACACTCGAGTTCAGTTTGCTTTTGATTTAGTGCATTCGGATGTTTGGGGACCGGCCCCCGTTACAATTCAAAGTGGTTTTCGATACTATGTGATATTCATTGATGATTTTTCCCGTATGTCTTGGGTATATTTCCTTCGGCAAAAATCAGAGGTGTATGATACATTTGTGGCATATTTTGATATGGTTCACACTCAGTTTGGTCAGAAAATAAAAATTCTTCGCTCAGACAACGGGCGCGAGTATGTTAATCAACAAATGGCCGAGTTTACAAAGAAACATGGTCTCATCCACCAAACAACCTGTCCAAACACACCCCAACAAAATGGCGTGTCTGAGAGGAAAAACCGAACCTTGCTCGAGATGACTCGTGCCCTCCTAACCGAATCTCAAGTCCCAACCTATTTTTGGCCTGAAGCAGTAGCCACAGCAACATACCTCACAAACAGATTGCCTACAAAAATACTTAACCACCAAACCCCACTCTCTGTCTTCCAAACACAACTACCCATCCCACAGGCCCTTACTCTCCCCCCTCGAATCTTTGGATGTTCCGTCTTCATCCACATCCCGAAAACTGAACGCACAAAACTTGACCCGTGTGCGATCAAATGTGTGTTTGTGGGCTATGCACCTCATTAGAAGGGCTATCGGTGTTACAATCCAGTCACCCGACGAATCCATGTCACCATGGACTGTGAATTTGTCGAAACAGAATATTTTTTCCAGCACCAGCACAGTGCTCAGGGGGAGAAATTCAGTGACTCACTGTACTGGCTCAGTGATCTTGAGAATGGCAACCCACCAGAAACAGATCAAAGCAATGAAGACCTCAGTACCACTACCAATCATCCTCCCTCGCATGGTGTCCCAACCGAGGTAATTGAACCTGTAAGTTCTCCTGCTTCAATACACAGTGAAGTTGTTCCTGCAGTTACAGTTAATCCTACTTTAGATGATGCAGTAAGCAACAGGTTCAATCTGCCCCCCAGAAGCAACAGGGGGGTACCACCAGCTCGATACTCACCTGATCGAGCCTCTCGAGGGAGCCGATACCCAATGGGAAATCTAGTCAGGGGGAGTGTATCTGTGACAGCAAAGGAATTCTTTGGGAATCTCTGTAAAGAAGAAATTCCGAGGAATGTCCAAGAGGCGACAGAGAGTCAGGAATGGTGGAAAGCCATGAGGATAGAGATGGATGCCTTAGAGGAGAATGAAACCTGGGAGAAATGTGAACTGCCCCCGGGAAAGAAACCAGTTGGCTGCAAGTGGGTGTTCACCATCAAACATAAGGCAGATGGAACGATTGAAAGATATAAAGCTCGACTGGTGGCGAAGGGGTACACACAGACATACGGAATTGATTATTCCGAGACGTTCTCACCAGTAGCCAAGATTGATACAGTTCGAGTTTTACTCTCGGTGGCAGCCAAAAAGGACTGGCCTCTCCATCAGTTCGATGTTTCTACACGGGGATTTGGTAGAAGAGGTGTACATGGAAGCTCCGCCTGGTTTTTCTGATCACTTCAGAAGCAATGAAGTTTGTCGACTCAGGAAAGCTCTGTATGGACTCAAACAGTCCCCACGGGCATGGTTTGGACGATTTACATTAGCCATGCTAAGGTACAGGTATAAGCAGAGCAACGCTGATCACACCTTGTTTCTGAAGCATCGAGGAGATCTCATCACCTGTCTGATCATATACGTCGATGATATGATCATTACAGGAAGTGACAAGGAGGAAGTCGAGAGTCTAAAAAAGAATCTGTTTAATGAGTTCGAGATGAAAGATTTGGGAGGATTAAAGTACTTCTTAGGGATTGAGGTATTACGATCCAAACAAGGGATCTTCATTTCGCAGAGGAAGTACATCCTTGACCTTTTGGCAGAAACAGGAATGGTGGATTGCAAGCCAGCAGATACCCCAATCCAGGTTAACCACAAACTGATGATAAAGGAAGGTGGGAACCTCACAGGAAAGGAACAATACCAGCGACTCGTGGGGAAGTTGATCTACCTTTCCCACACCAGGCCCGACATCGCTTATGCGGTAGGAGTTGTCAGCCAGTTTATGCACCAACCTCAGAAGGAGCATATGGAGGCAGTGATGAGAATAATACGGTACTTGAAAGGCTCAGTAGGACATGGGATCTTGTTTGGCAAACGTGGACATTTGGACATTGAAGCCTACACAGATGCAGACTGGGCAGGGAACCCGAATGACAGACGATCGACCTCAGGCTTCTTTACTCTAGTTGGTGGAAATGTCGTGACTTGGAGAAGCAAGAAACAGAAAGTTGTAGCCCTTTCTAGCGCAGAAGCAGAGTTTCGGGGAATCGCAAAGGGGTTAACTGAGGTGATATGGCTACAGAAATTGATGTCAGAAATAGGCATGGCTTCGATTAAGCCGGGACGTATTTGGTGTGACAACAAGGCTACGATTAGCATTTCGGAGAACCCGGTACAACACGACAGAACGAAACATGTGGAGGTCGATAGGCATTTCATAAAGGAAAAATTGGAGAGTGGCGCCATTGAGCTTCCCTTTGTCAGATCAGAGGATCAACTTGCCGACGTTCTAACCAAAGCAGTGTCTCGAAAGATCTTTCAAGAAACATTGGACAAGTTAAGCATTGGAGACTCCATCACTTAACTTGAGGGGGAGTGTTAGAAGATACGGCCTAATTTAGGAGTTTGTTTAATTACCTAAATTAGCGCTTGATCAATCCCTGACTTGTAGGGATTATCTCCTATTTAGAGAAGTAGTCTTCTCAATATATACGAAAACAATTGAGACAATAAAATTATTACAATTCTCCCATCTTTCTTCTTCTTTATTTTGACAATACAGATTACCTTGCTTACATTAACTCATGTCCACTTGTGACAAATCATATGTTCTTAAACCGCATTCATTTTTAGGATAGGAACATTTAGATTAAAGTTGTGCTCTGTCTATCTATCTCTACTTCTAGGCTTTTGAAGTTGCATGGAAAACAGTTTGCCAAGTTAATAATAGTGACACTCTCGTAATACCTCAAGGAAAGACATTTAGATTAGGCAGGTAAGCAAGCTGATAATGCTTTCCTTTTATGGTGCGGAATGCACTATGTAGAGATCCGATTATTAGAGAAATTGTCAAGAGGATAAGAGAGAGCGTTATGTGCAACAGTAAAGTAAATGATTACAATTAAAACATTGCATAGGCTTGGAGAATATAACTCTTTAAGTATTCACAGGAAGTTTGTGTTATAATCAGGAGGCAAAGCAATATAACCATGCAAAAAGACGATTCACAAGGTTATCAACAGAAGATCCTAAGCTTACAATCACATTACAATGCTTGGACTATTAGTATGAGAACATCCGGTAGCCTATATCATCTATACCGTATGTAACTCACAACGAGATGTTAGTAGGAGACTTCCAGGTATTATCACAATGAGAAGTTAGAAGCAATTGAGCACCTGATGGATTAAGAATAGATGCAGAGGAGCAGTCGAGGGACTCAAGAATGTCGAAGGTCGAAGTAGGCTTGGAAGTTGGATTACCAATTTATTTTCAATCATGCTACAATTATGACATATTTTTGTGAGATTCTTTAAAAGCTTAAGTGAACTGGTTGTTTAAGGCAACGGGGATGACCAAGTATTAGAAGAGAAGGTGACAAAGGTGGTAGCACTACAAGAAAACAAGCCATTTTGCATCGTTTTAAAAATGTCGCAGAAGAGCATTTGTGACGTTTTAAAAAATGTCACAAAAAACGTCGCAGAATGTGGTGTAGGCAAAAGTTTTCTGCGACGTTTTATAAAAAACGTCGCAAAAAATACCGACATTCCGCGACGTTTTGTAAAACATCATTAAAAAGTTGGACAATCAGCGACGTTTGTTAAAAACGTCGCAGAATGTTAGACAATTCGCGACATTTTTAAAAACGTCGCAGAATGTAAAGAAATCTGCGATGTTTTATTGGAAACGTCGCGGATTGTATTCTGCGATGTTTTATTGGAAATGTCGCGGATTGTATTCCGCGACGT
>JANZXV010000001.1:9190774-9202140 GCA_027576455.1 Erythroxylum roigii | reverse complement strand
TACCAACGTCGCTAATTTCAGTATAAATTAGCGACGGAAACGTTTCCGTCCCTAAATAGCGACGGAAACAAGTTTTCCGTCACTAATTTCAGTATAATTATCGACGGAAAAGTTGTCGTCCCTAAATTTGGCGGGATTTTTTCCCTCCATTTATAGCGACGGAAATTATAACCGTCGCTAAATGAATTTTTTCACGTCGATTTTAGCTACGGAAATAGGAGTTTCGTCGCTAATTTGCTACAATTTATTTTCCGTCGCTAATTTTTCATCGCCAATTTTTCTTTTTCTTGTAGTGACTCTTACGCATTCAGTAACATATTTCATTTCTATTACTTTATCATCCTTTTAAAACTTTAACATCCTTTTAAAACCATATAAGACAACTTTAGACCATATAAGACAACATTTTCTTCAAGCATTACCTTATATAATTTAGTTTCATTTGGATTAAATATTTTGCAAATGCATCCACACAACTTTTTTTTTAGTTTATGCATTCTAAAGTGCCAAAAAGTATAAGTGATATGGCTTATCCTATGATTATGTTAGACCATAATGTCTTGTCCTATTCTATACCTTACTTTATCTATAACATTCCTACCTTTAATCAAAATGTCATTCATATTTCAATCAAGCTCTAATCATTCATATTCCGGTAATTATATAGCTAAATGGGAAAATTTTGATGACTCATCGAAAATGGTATAGCAAATACTTAGAAAGAGTCAAGACTTTCATGAAATTTGAAAAAGATCAAATGGGTTTATAATGTGAAATTCGTTGTCCATGCATAGGTTATTTAAATGTCAATAATTCAAAGTCAAGATATTGTATATAATCACTTACGAATTCGAGGCATAAATGAATTCTATACTCAATAGATTTATCATGGCAAACATTCTAAAAAAAGTAATGCTAAAAGTCTTGATGTAGTTGATGATGGTGATAGTGATCTTGGTGTAGATGACAGTGATAATAATGACGATGTAGATGATGGAATTAGAAAAATGTTAAAAGGATGTGGGGAATTATATGGAGACTTTAGATGATAACACCTAGAATTACACAATATAATTTTAAGAAGTTATTGAAAGTAGCATGAGAAGAATTATATCTAGGGTGCTCTAATTTCTCCCAGCTAACTTTTGTTGTGGAGTTGTTACACTTGAAGGTATATAATAAGTAGATTAACAAATCTTTTGACATGTAAATTGAGCTACTTAATGATACATTATCGATTGGACACAAATTGCCCAAGTCTTACTATGAAGCAAAAAATATTGTTAAGGGACCTTAGATTAGGATATATATCAATACATACTTGTAAGTATGATTATATTATCATTTGGAAGGAGTTTAAAGATCTTGAAGAATCTCTTATTTGTGGTAAATCAAGGTGGTAAGTGGATGGTAAAAAATGGAAAAAGATACCTCAGAAAATCTTGACATATTTTCCTATTAAACCATGATTACAAAGGCTTTTTATGCCAGCAAAAGTAGGCATAGATATGAGGTGGCATAAAAAGAAACACATTGATGATAACATTATATGTCATCTAGCAGACTCAAAGGCATGGAAAGACTTTTATGTAAATTTTCCATGGTTTGTAGAGAATTGTTGTAATTTTTAACTTGGGTTAGCAATGAAGAGTTGAATCATAATGCAATTAATGATGAAGATTTTGAAGATCTTGATTATAATGATTGAAGGTACCATGAAAGTGCTCTTTCTATTGTTTTATAATAATGTTGGTAAGATTTATGTCGTTAATGTGATTAATGTTAACGATTAAATGTATCTTAATTATTATGATTGAATGTATCATGAAAGTGTCATTTTTATTATCTTATTGTAATAATGGTATCATTTATGTATTTTTTCTAGTGGATATCGAACATAATGGCAACTAGTAGAAACAAAGGGAAAAAGGTAGCAGCTATCAAAACTGTAGAATAGAGGGATGTACAACTTCAACCAAATTAATTGGTTGGTGCTAAAAATTCAATTCCTAGCCAACAATAACGTTCTATCTCAAATAACAATGAAATTAATCATGCAAGTTTAAAATTTCTATACCTTCAAGTGAATATATATATCTTCTTCTCATCATATTCTTTTTGTTTGTCATAGGAAATAGAGCTTCTTGTAGTATATTGCCACAATAAATCAACAATTATAGTCTGCCTTCATGTCATACACAACAACTTCATTATGTATCAAACAACAATGAAGCTACTAATGCATGTTTTTTAATCTTTAATAACTTTAACTAGACTTATGTCCAAATATATATTTAATGCTCACATATATATTTATATATTCTAATCTTTTCTTATCATTATTCACTTGTTGTTGGCTTCCAATGTTAGTATTAACAAAAAGAGATAGAGGTAAAACTAAAGGTTATGAATTGCAACGAATGAATATTGCAATGAATTGTAAGTCATCAATATAGATTGATACTCAGCAAGGTCGATTAGTAGACAAGGTCCAATATGCGAAATTGTCAAGTGAGTTGAGGTTTATTGTGAGTACAAAATTACCTTGTCTGAAACATGGCAAGGACTTGAAGGAAGACAACTTACTTGAAAATGCTTTAGAAAAAGTTGCGATAATTATACAAAATCTTTAACTTTATGCAGTAGTGTCTCATTGATTTTAAAATTAATTACAATATTACTTATTGTTCACAGATAAAATTGAATATTGGGAATATTGAGAATCCAAATGTTTCAAATTGTGTTACGCCATTATTGAAAAAAAGGACAAGGGATCATCGTTTTAAGTTGCATAAGTATTATAAATCTTTTCCTTTTGATGCAAAGGCATGAAGCCATGTTCCTGAACAAATTTATGAAGAAAATTGGAATAATTTGATTGATTATTGGGCTAACATGAAAATTCAAGTTTATTTTCTTTGTCTTCATATATGGTTGCATTACTCTTGTTAGATAATTTAATGACTTAGTTATAGTTTTTTCTTGATTTTGGAAAATTGTGAGAAGGCAAGGGTCAATAGATCAAAAATTAAAAGACTTCATAATCAAGAGTCAAAGTCATTTGTAGTTGTCCGAAATGAATATGTAAGTTCTATGTTTGCAAGTTATACTTAAATCAATAAACACTAATTATTATATGTGCCTTGTTTTTTTTTTCATAAAACTGAGTGAGAAGGAATTACATGGACAACAGTGTGAAAGGATGACACTATATAAAATCACTTACTATAAGAAAGGTAAAGGATGAGTGTCAAAAGAAGCAAAAAACAACTATGTAAGTATAAAAGTTTGTTTAATATTTTTGTTCAGATATTAATATATATAGTAGTAAGTACTAACATTTGGATTGATTTTTTTTTAATTTTAGAATAAGATGCAAGAGTTATTAGAGAAGCCTATATATAAGGAGAATTAGCTCAGTGTAGATGACATTTATGATACAGTACTTGGTACTCGTTTTGGCTATGTGAAAGCCCTTGACTGTGACCCTAAGCCAAATGTTTCAACATCAACATATAAAATAATCACTGAACGCCTTCAAGAAGAAAACAACAAGCTTAAGGCTGCATTATAAGTTGAAGTAATCAGGAGACAAGAAACTGAAGCAAAATTAGCAAAACATGATATATTATTCAAAATATTACTTAGCTTGGATTACGATAGAAATGAAGAGGAAAGTAAAAGGTATTAATTTTATTCGTCTGCGTTTGTAATCAATTCTGAAGAAGCTTAGGTCCGGGTGTATAGGGTAAATCCTATTGGCTTTGGGTTTAGTTGCTTCCTCGGTTTTGATTCCTTGTTTTTTTTAATGAATCCTTTTAATTTCAAAAATTTTTTTATCTCCTACACTTTTTCTATCACTTCTTCTATGTACTATAATTTTATTTTAATACTTTTTCTTGAATTACAAAATTGATGAAGATGTAACTGTTGACTGATTATATTATGAATGCTAAATTTATGTGGTGTTTGCTTTAATAAAAATCAAATACTTACTGTATCAATGCTCTCACAATATTTTTAGTTGATTTTAACTAAGCTCTTTGGATGATTACAAGTTCATGGACATGGACAATACTAGGTAGTCATTCGAGTTATACTCAAATATTTTTGTAATCTAAGCATGACATATTGTAATTTGTAAACTGACCTTTTTATTTATTATTTTGTTTATAAGAATTGTTCAAGTTGTCATTTATATCTTGTATAGGAAAAAATAATTATCTTTTAATATTATATTCTTTTTTAATAAAATTCAATGATATTATATAATTTTAATTTATATATACAATGCTCAATTTTTTGAATTAATAATATTTTATATGATTTAATTTAATAATAGTAAGCAAATAATTCACAATAAAAAAACGTCGATACGTTGTATACAAAACATATTGTTCAATATCATAGATTAAAAAGTAAAAAATAATACATTGCGACATTATTCAAAATGTAGCAACTAACATTTGGCTACGAAATATGAAATGTAACAAATAACATGCGACTACTTTTATGGGAAATGTAGCAAATAACAATTAGATACACTATGAAAATTGTAGAAAATAACATTTTGCTACGTTATAAAATATGTAACTAATAATATATGGCTACGTTATAAAAAACATAGCAGATACTATATAGTAGAAAAGATAAAAATGTAGCCAAAAACTATTAACTATGTTTTATTTTCTTTGTTGACAAATTTTTTTTTCCCACCAACATTCATTTTTTAGCTATGTTTTGGTAATGTTTTAGCTACAAAAAATTTTAGCTATGATTTTTAAAAATGTCGCCTATAGTTTTTAGTTACATAAAATTGGAGATGATTTGTGTGACGAAATAGAAACGTCACAAATAACTATAGGAGACCTTTTTTTTGGAACATTTAACTACGTTTTTTTTGGTAGCTAATATTCTACTTTGTTGTCGTGTATATATTTGAGCTAGTGCTCTAACCATCTTGGTGCCTTCAATGTCATCATGTGGGGCATGGGTTAGCTAGCTCTTGGGTTTGAAGTCTAAGTAATTTAGTCTCATATGGTGGCTGCATACTCACATGGGTTTCATAGGAGAATATGTGCCTTAAATTAATGAGTAGACTGCAAAACAATCGGAAACATAATGAAGAATTGTTGAAATTAGCAATTGAATTAATTGTTTGATTAATATATATAACACCCTTACTTTAATTTCTTTCTCCATGATGTGACAAGACTAGAATTTGGCAAGTCGTGTACTAAGAAATTTAATAGAGCATGATTAATGACTCTTGACTTAAATTAAGTGTAACTAAATCCATTTTTTACCATCATAAGTTCTGGTTCTCAAACAAGAAAGAAATGGAAAAAGAGGCAGTCAAATTGTTGTTCGTTTAGATTAGATAAAGCAACACCTATACGAAAACAAAAGGCTTTGGCACCACACAGAAGAATGTACAATGTATGAACACGAGTATTTGTCAGTATGTCTTATGTTTGTGGGGAGTTCATGCATAAAAACATTAATAAATGTGGTATTACGCAAGATTAGATGGGCATGTGAGGAGAAAAGGTAGGCACATGCAATTTCATGACGTACATAACTGGTTCTCTGAACCTTTTTTTGGATCATATCTTGAAATTTTGGTCTAGGGATCTTACCATGTTACTGGCTAAGATGTTGATGGCCTTCTTGTCTCCTTACCAACACCCCCACTACCCAATACTTATTTCAAGGTGATTTTGGGCATTTTTCTGCTATTATTAATTCAAACTAGAACCTTTTAAAAGTGGAACAAACATCTCTTGATAGAAAACGGTGGGAAAGATTTATGTCCTTAATTAATTTCGTGTTATTTGGTGGGTGAAGTACACGAAATAGGTAACTATTTGGTGATTGTTTGGTAATGCCCTTTCCCTGTTTTAATCCAGTGATTGGGTTTAGGTCATTTCGGCCACCCATCATTGAAGTTAAGAAGATCACTTCTGTGGAAAACTTTTAGGGTTTCTAAATTAAGGCCGTTAGGGATCATACACATGTTGAGGGCTGTCATTATTAGCTGGTAATGCTAGTTATAGGTTGCTTGGCTTCTTGGAAAATGGTGGGTGATATTTTTCTATCGCTTGGATGGTTTGCTCCAACATGTGAAAATGGATTGAAACTAAAGATAAGTCCTACAAATTAGTTTTAGAAGTGAGCAATGATCCATTTTGTGTAGGCAAGACTCAGAAATTTGTCGAAAAAACAATCTGAATATAACATAGTTGAGAGGATGCTCGAAATGTAATTTGTGTTATGTTCACTTATAACACGTATTATTAATTAGTTTATTATATTGTTTTTAGCATTGCCAATAGAAACAAGAACATAAACAAGATCTATAAGTTATAAAAACAAATTAAAACACAGCCAAGATGAAACGTTCTTGGACTTTCCCATCGACTCTAAGTTACGGTCCCGTATACATTATCGTAAAAGGATGAAAGGCTCAATTATAGTAATTAAATAATATAATTGTAAACTGTAAAGGCACATCATTTAGCTCCTGGTCAGCTGTAGCCCTCCTATGTTGGAGATGTTCCCACAGCGAAGAGATTAGTAACTGATCATTTTGTCGGTAGATACCCTAGGTGCACCTAAAAAAAGGCACATCAATCTTGTTAATAAGGTTGCTCATCAAATGAGCTCTAATGAGCCCGAAAAGTAAGGACTATTCCTCTATTAATTAGGCAATATGGAGATATAACAAAGTAGTTGAGGAGTTGAAATTCAATGGTGATGGGCAGTAGGGAAATTTTGCAGAAGGGATAGGGTTATGAAGCAGAATCAAATACAAGCTCTCATGAAGTCATGATATCTGTCATCTGTGGTCTTCCCTTCCACGTGATTCGGGAAAATAAAAATAGTTCAAAAAGCATTTCGAATTTTGATCATGACAAGTGGGCAAAGACGCCATACACAACAAAAGTGCAAAGATTAAAGAACACTGCTCCACATTTCGTTAGGCACAAAAGCAAATGCACTAGTTGAATATTAAAAGTGAAACGAACATGGGGAGGGTCGGTGCTTAGGTCATAAACTTAGTTATTTAAATACAAAATTAATGCGTTTTATTAAGGATAAGGCTATACACAATTCCCACCTATCGAAACTGCAAACGTGAAATGAAAGAAATGTTATATCAATTAATATTCGTAGAGGCTTTTTGATACCGATAGCATATACGTTCATGCTTTTCTATTCTATCACTTGCAGACCATATTATGCTTCAGAAACATGAAAAGAAAATTCGATTGGGAATAGGAGTTCCTTAATTCTTAATTCACCGTGTTTGGAAATTTCTTTTGAGAACAATAGTAAATGGTCAAGCACATTGATGCATAACTTTGTTGGAAAACGCAATAAACGAATAACAATATATTGATAATGAAACAAGGTTACACTCTATATGAGCTGCAGCTCTATCTCACTTTCTTTTCTCAGTTTTTCTCATATATGCATTACACATACAAGCGCTTTTTAATAGGCATGAAAGTCGGTGAGTAAACCGACTTTGACAGCTCAAAACAATTACAAAATAGCTACCATTTTAACAGCTAACAAACAGCTAAGAGCCGTGTGTTTTCAGTAGAAGAATAATGAAGTTTCCATCCGGACCTCTAACACTACCCCTACCCACCACCCCTTTGAGTTTGTAAAGTACATCAGTCTTTAAAGGCTTTGTAAAAATATCCGTAAGTTAATCTTCAGTTCTATAATGAACGAGTTCTATAGTTTTGTCTTTCACTTACTCTCGAATAAAATGATATTTTGTATCTATATATTTGTTTCGGTTATGTGACAATGGATTTTTTGCAAGTAATATAATAGATTTATTGTCAATGTATATTTTAATTGGACCTTCTTATGTGTGATATAACTCACTCAAAATATTTTTGAACCATATTGCTTGACATGTACATGCTCCTATAGCGATATACTCGGCTTCACACGTTGAAAGAGCAACTATTTGCCTTTATGATGACCATGAAAAATATTGTTGATCCAATATGAAATGCATATCTAGAGATACACTTTCGATCATCTAAGTCTCCACTATAATCACTATCTGAATAGCTAATCAACTTTAAATCTTGAAAATGTGTATAAAATAGACCATGATTTATTGTACCTTTAACATATCTTAAAATTCTTTTTGATGCAATGAAGTGATCTTGCTTTGGGTTCTCCATATATCTACTGATAATCCAACTATGTACATAATATCTAGGAGTGTGAAAGTCAAGAATCTCAGACTTCAAACTAAACTCTTGAACAGTGTTGGGTTTACCTACTCTTTATTTGAATATATTCTCAATATTACACGTATTTCTGTTGGCATAGCCATTTATAATCCTTCATTCTAAACTTGTTCAAGATTTGTTTTGTATACTTCTTCTGCGACATAAATATTCTGTCTCCCATTTGTTTTATCTCGATTCCAAGAAAGTATGACATTTTACTAATCTCTGTCATTTCGAATTCTTTAGTCATTGCTTTGTTAAAATCGTTGAACATACTCAGATCATTTCTCGTGACTATCATATCATCCACATATAAACACATAATCATGATGTCACCATCTTGATTTTTCTTTGTGTATAAGGCATAATCATGTAGGCTTTTTGCAAAACCTTTCTTTTGGAAATACTCATCTATTATCATGTTCCCAACCTATGGAGCTTGCTTTAATCTATAAAATGCTTTTTTTAGACGATAGACTTTGTCTTCCTATCCCTTTTTAATATATCCTGGTAGTTATTTAATGTAGACTTCTTCAAGAAAGCTGATTTCACGTCCATCTGATAAATCTTCCATTTGTTTTGTATTGTCAGTGCTGTGATAAGTCTAATGGTATAAATTCTTGCAACTGGAGCAAACACTTATTCATAGACAATTCCTTTTCTCTGCTTATATACCCTTTAGTGACTAATCTTGCCTTGTATTTTTCAACCTTTCCTTCTTGATTAGTTTTTATCTTGTACACCCAATTAACTCTTGTTGCCTTATGTACTTACGGAAGATTATTTAGTTCCTATATGTTTTATTTCTTCTGATCGTAGCAATTTCTTCATTAATAACCTTTTTCTACTTCTTGTCTTTAATAGCCTTTTTGTGTGTTAATGGATCACATTCCGCCATTAAACAAAACAATGAATAATCAAATGTTGTATGTATTTGTTCTGTGGCATTATAGATATCATCTAGACTATTTTTATAAGCACTTGAAGTGAATCACAAGTTAATACACGACTTAATATCAATATCAAGATGCACAAGAAGGGGGGTTAAATTGTGACTTCTTTTTCTTAAAGTCCCTTCGTAAACAAATTCGCTAAGAAAATTTGTTCTTATCACACGAACTACTGAAAATCAAAGTTGAAAGTATTTTTCAAAGACTTGTGTAAAAACAGTAAAGTCGAAAAATTGATAGTTAAGAGAGATTGAGAGATGAGAGGATTCGACACAGTAATTTTTATATTGGTTCACCCCAAACCGTGGGCTACGTCCAGTCCTCAGATGTCTTTATGAGATTTCACTATCTCTGAAAATGTTACAAGTATTTTTTGTTTCCGAGCCTCTTCAGGTCTCTTACAACCAATATTCTTTCACACCTAGCCTCTTCAGGCTATCTGCTCTACTTTCAAATGAAAGTGTGTTTGAGCTTTGTTATAGTAAAGAAATAGCTCTAGATGTTTTGCACAATAATCTCTCTCTAAGCTTGTTAACTTTGATAACTTGTCTAACTCGTGTAACCCTTGCAATCTCCGTCTCTGACTTGTACATATAGTCTTCGTCTTCAACTGCTTCTTGAAAACTGCTTCTTGATTCTTCAAAGAAATGGTTATTCAGTTGAGTTCTGTAACTAACTCAAACTGTTGCGTCTTTTGATTCTTCCGTCTACTTTGCTTGCGTCTGCTTTTCTTTCCGTCTGCTTTTCTATTTTTGGCTTCCGTCTGCTTTCGATTCTTTTTTGTCTGCTTTCTTATTTGCCTTCTGTCTGCTTTTCACTTAAGCTTCCGTCTGCTTTTCACTTAAGCTTTCGTCTGCTTTTCATTTAAGCTTTCGTCTGCTTTCTTTCGTCTGCTTTTCATTTTAGCTTCAATATTTGTTTTTCATCAAAATCATTTAGTGAAGTCATTCTGACTTAACAATCTCCCCCTTTTTGATGATAACAAATACTTACATTAGTAAAATGAAAAAGACATATGCAAAATATAAGCTTTCACTAAAAAAATTACAACGGTAAGAACTTCAGAACTATATCTTCTTGTGTTCTTCAATCTTGTGATCTTCTTTTCATTTTCCTCCTCCTATCTTTTCTGTTTCTCCTTTTCTCCCCCTATTTGTTATGAATAAAAAAAACTTACGACCGTAGATGCTTCAATACTTCTGTCATCATTTCTGTCAATCCTTTAACTTCTCTGCGTAGTTGAATGATTTCAGCTTGTAAGTCAAAGGGTGAAGTCCGTCGATTATCTTCCCTCTGTGGTTCTTCTTCAAAAGCAATTGTTGTGTTATATGCATCTGAAGATGAAACACAGGTTTCGATAATTTCTATGGTAGAAGGTTGCAAAGATAGGTTGGGCTCCGGAAGATCTAAATCATCAGGAACTGGTAATCGTCGGGTTGGTCTTCCAAGCAGGGGTAGAATTTCTTCAATTGAAGATATCTTCCATAATGGCCTACGACACAGAATTACCTTCACAATGGCGTCAGTTATGCATGTCATATCTCCAATCCTTATTGTTTTGAACTGTCCTTTCATAATTTCTCCCCCTACTGGACAAGGTTCATTTATCATTGATTGACTACCGCTCGTTCCTAGGTCTTCTGAAATGTGATGAGAAATGAACATTCCCATCACCTTCTTTTCTACATAGCACGCCTCATCTATGCGACGTACTTCATCAGCAATTTGATCTACTGTCAGATCATCTAATACCTCCTCTGGGTATACTTTTTGCTTCCCCCTGTCATCATTGCAAACAATGTGACACTTTGGTTGAATATCCAGTACTACCTTTATTACAGTGGTCTCTGTAATTGGGAAAATAGTGCACGATTGCTTTGTCATCTGTGTTGGGTATGGTTTCTTTCCAGCATCTTTCAAGAATCTATAAAAGCTCTTCTCTTCTCCATTCAACAGATGCATTGTTGGACCTCGAACTTTTTCTTGATGCATTAAGCGTAATTTCGATTTATTATTGAGGTCTTGAATGATGGATTTTTCAGTCGGATTTGACTTAAGCATGATTGAAATAAATTATAAGGTTTGATGGATTAATTTAGGAACTAATTACAATGTCGAGTTTAGTAGGACTGTTATGAAACATTCATGTTGTAAG
>JANZXV010000001.1:9139447-9156112 GCA_027576455.1 Erythroxylum roigii | reverse complement strand
AACATCATTTGTATTATCAGATGAAAGTAAATTATATTAAATTATGTTACTTAATTTTACTGTAACAATGAAATGGTAAATATTATGGTTGTATCAATAAATTATACAATATTTTGGATGATTAATTTATATTTTGAGGATATTATGTAACTAATGATATGTTGATGCAAGAAAATACTAGAGTTTTTTTTCTTCAAGAGCTATCGAAAGGAAAAATCACAATATACTTGATTTTAAATATTTTGTTATTATAATTAGGGTGCATAAATTAAAAATAATGATCTAAAATATATTTAAAATTTGCTATAAAACAAATTTTTAACAAATTTTTTTCTTAACATTTTTAACAAACCAACCACCATCAATGGTAATGATAATCATTCCTTCATCTTAACCAACCATTATAATTACAATGATTATATCCATTCCCATTCCTTACTATATTCATTCCTATTCCTATTCTCATTATCCTTTATGAACCAAACGCCCCCTAAGTAGCTAAAACTATTATTGACAAGTATTAAAGGGGAAGAATTGTTGGACCCCAAACCTTTTTGTAAGTTAGGACTATTAAATGAGAAGTGGTTCATGATTATTCATGTGTAAAGAAAGAAGAATTCTTGAAATTGAAATTGAAATGAAATGGGAAATATGGTTTAGATACAAGATGGATTATATGTGAAATATTAGAAGTTGAAAAGCTGGTAAATGTGTTCATTGAGCATGCTTTGATTTTTTAGCCATAATTTGATCTCTAGTTATCCAAATTAAATGATTCTTGTTTTGGATTAAACTAGAGGGATAAGGCGACAAATTGTATGATGAAATTGAGTTTTGATTCAGTCTCTAAATATGTCAATTTTCATATAGAAGTCAAGCGTAGGAAAATGTTTTAGGATAAAAACAGTCTGAAAATGTTTTGTGTATAAATTCCGGACTATGAAACCAAATTAAATGATTTTTTATGTCATTAGAAGATTAAGACAATGAGGAACATTTGTCTAGAAGGAAGTTTTATCAAATTCCTTCAATTGCATGATTAGAAAATGCCTTGATTTTTGGAAAGAGTTAGGCAAGGAATTAAATGAATTTTGAGGTCTTGATAGATTAATTATTTTATTTTGTGGAATTAATTAGCATATTAATGAGAGTCAATTAATATGTTAATTTGAGTAAGACCATATGGCATGGATTAATTGAATTAAAGTGTTAAGAATGCATGAGGGAAAAATTGGAAGACAACTTAAGCATTTAAGTTCCTAGGCTTTTCATTAAGGGTAATATGGACTTTCTAGCATTAATGAGGGTATTAAAGCAAGAGAAAAGAGTAGTCTTTCATTTTAAAAGAGGGGCAGACGAAATTGAAGAGGGAGAAGGAGAGAGAAGCACGAAAATGGAGAAGAAGAGAGAAAGAAGGAGAAGATGCTAGGGCTTGGTTTTTTTAAGCTTTCAACAAGGATTTTGGTGTTTCTTCAAGAAGGAAAAACGTGGAGAATGATGAGAGCTTCAAGATGAGCCAAGAAACCCCTTGATTGGGTGAAGATCAAGGTAAGAGGGTTTTGATTTGTGGAGTTTATGAAAGGATTTTGGGTTAGATATCTTAAGAAATGTACGGGTTTGTGAATTCTAAGATCAATTTTGGGTGATTGTGTTCTTAGGGTTTTCCAATTGAAATCACTATTTGATTTGGAGATTTTGTGAATAGTGATGAAGGAATCAAAATGAGCAAGAGGAGAAGCATGTGGCAACAAGTTCACAAGCAAAGATTTAAGGTGGGTTTCATGTTTATGATAGAATTAATGAGCCTTTAATGTGTTTTCCAAAATCAAGAAAGTAAAAAGAATTCAATTGCTTTATAAATGATGCTTTTATTGCTTTTGGAATGAATTGTGAAAATGCTACATGTTTTGGTGCATGGAATGATTTTGTGAGAATGTTACATGTTGTGATGCATGACATTTTGATGATGAATTATGAATTGCTATATGAAAGGTTTTTCAAAAATTGCATGTTCATGAAAAACAAGTTTATGAAATTTTTTCATTTGGGAAATTTGCTTTCAAGTCATGATTACATGTTTTATGTGGGTTTAGGGTAATCCCTAAGAACTGTCACGTGCACGTTGACCCAAGAAATAAGCTTCTCCCGCCTGTCCACAAGTGGCACGAAGCTCCTTTTAGGGCTCCCTCAAGTATACGCCTACACAAGGCCATTTAATGGAATTGTGTAGTTGCCATGTTTATGGACTTACCCAAAACCATTATGATGTGTTTATGTGTTATGAATTGTGATAAGTTTTGATGAATTCATGATTTATGAACAAATTGAAAAATACAAGAATTGTGTTTTGCGATTTTGATTACTTAACAAGAATTTTGAGAAACATGGGTTTTATGATTCAAAAGAAATTTTCCATGAGATTGAACTTTTTGAACGGTTTTTGTTTGTTATTTGTTATAAGCATGTTACCCACGGGGCTTTTTAAGCTCACCTCCCCCCCCACTCTCTTTTCCCACTCCAGGTGATAAGCAGGAAATAAAGTAAAAGCAAGTCAAGTCATTACCTCGGAATTTCATTTTTGTTGTGTTTTGGGATAATTAATGTAAAACAAGGCCCCAAATGTAATTTGAGAATTTTTGGGTTTTGTATGTATTGTATATTAGATATTGATATTGGTATTGTAATTTGGTTTGGAAATTCCAATGAAGTTGTAAAACTCTTGATACATGATGTTAATGAAATATGGGTTGACATATGTATAGTGAAATGTGAATTTGTGTATGAATGAGGTGGAGTTGAATTATGTATTAATTGAGGATGAGTTTAAATTAGAATAAACATGAGTTATTGGCATATATGTATAAGTGAGGCATTATGAAAAAGAAAGATAGACATGTTGTGACTGATAAATTATGGTTAAATATGAAGAGTAAAGGAATTGAAGTTGATAATTGAATGAATTCCAATTGGTAGTTAAATGGACAAGAATGTGTTGATTTAGTTAAGGATTAAGGAAAATGAGGTTAAGATGAATTCCAAGTTTTATAAGGTTATGATTTTGTGAATTAATTCAAGAGGAAATCCGGATTGATTTAGATAGAATTAGCCAAAATGTTCTTCATGAAAGTTGTAGGTGATCCTTTTATCTTTCTTACGCTATAAAGTTTGTAAATTTTGGATGTTGGAGTCGAGAAATATGATTGTTACAAGTTGACATATTGCTTAGGTTTTGTGCATAAAGACAACTATGGTAATTGATGAGAATTTGTGGTTTGATGGACTAAATTGATTAAGGATTGATAGTTTGATGAAATAAGTTTGATGTTTAAGTGAGTATGAAGTGAATTGGCATTAGAACAACTGAATTTAGGAAGATTATAAGTGTATATGATGTTAGGATGGGTTTTGGAAGCTTAAAAGAGGCTTTGGGGGACTTTGGGGAAGTCCCATGTCCGTTTAACGGACTTGGTGTCCATTTAACGGACCTTTACGGGTCAAAAAAGACCCCTTGCCCCGTTTAACGGACCTTCTCGGGTGAAAAAGTGAAGTTTGATGCATGTTCGTTTAACGGACATGCACTGGAAAGATGATGAAATTTGGCCAACTTAGAGGCAGAATTGGACTTTATAGTCTTCATAAAAGTTGTAGATATCGAAGTCTTCTTTCCAATGGTCCAAAAAAGAAAGCAATCCAACATTCGTGAAGATAGTTATGGCATTTGCTCCAAAGTATGTTCAAATCGATTTAGGTTATTAACATGGTCTACTTGTTTGGGCATAACTCCCTCATTCGACCTCTAATTGAGGTGATTCTTAGACCAATGGATTCCTAAGACATGTAGGTATCTCTCCATGAAAATTTGTATCATTTGGAGTTGAATTGAGAGAGTTTACATTAAAGCAAGTGAGAGGTCGGATAGGAGAGCATGTTTAAGATATGAGCACATTTTGGTATCTTGATGATATCTTGAGCTATAGAACTCCTGTTGAGGTGATTCTTACGCCAAATCGAACAAGAGACATAGAGCTATGATTTCTTTGAAGAAGTCAAAATGAAATTATGGTTTGAAGTTTTCCAAATTCTGTTCATAAGTAGGGGAATTGAGTTCACGCATGGTGACTATTTTGTGCGGCCGCACCTTTGAACAAATTGTGAGTAAATTTTAGGATATTATGAGCATGAAGATGACTTGATAATGTCTAATAAGGGTTCAATGGGAAAAAATTTTTATGAGGCCTAATGAGGGTTTAATGCAATAACTCTACAAGGATAATACGCTCAAGTATTACGATTTCGCAAGATGGTTGGGTTCCGGAAACGGGCTCCAACATATACCCCACAAGTAAGGGCCATCCACTTATTAAGTGAACAAACGAAAGTTGATGATATAACCTAAAACAAGCATTTGTTAGAAGTTAACTCAACACTTTATTTGTTGGGCCCCGAACTTTTCTTGAAAGCTAGGACTGTTAAATGAGAAATTGTTGGCAATTGTTCATGTGTAAAGAAAAGGATAATTCTTGAATTTGAATGAAGTAGAAAAGATGGTTTAGATACAAGATGGGTTATTTATGAAAGGTTGGTAGTTAAAAGTTGGAAATGTAATTAAAACGAGTTCATTGAGCATACTTTGATGTTTTAGTCATAACTTTTGCTCTAGTTATCCAATTGATATGATTCTTGATTTGGATTAAAATAGAGAAATAAGGCTACAAATTGTCCGATAAATTCGAGTTTTAATTCAGTCTCTAAGAGTATCAATTTTCAGATGGAAGTTGAGCACATAATATTATTTCAGTATAAGAACAGTCTGAAAATATTTGGTGTATAACTTTTGGACTATGGAACGAAATTGAATGATTTTGATGTCAATTAGCATATATCACAATCCATCATATATGTCACAATCAGCATATATGTCACAATTAATCAAATCATAGGCACGTAGGTCTCAAATTCACATACAAGTAGCACTTCTATAACACAACTCCCCAATACATAGTCATCGGACCTTCTGTCCGGAATCCACAATCACAAGCAAATCATAACCCACCATTATCCACCACAGAAATATAGGCAATTAATAATTGAGAGAAACCGTCTAGGTTACTCACCAATAGCTTCCGAAGCTAGTGCCTGGAAGTCTCGGCAACGTCTGTGGGTTGACGTTCCAAATGCGCCTCTACAACAATTAAAATACACATATATTACAAATTGTACAATCAGAAATGTATAATACTGCACATGCAGGAATTGAAATGTGTACAATGCATGTTCGTGACAATCCCGGTATCATTCCATAAATCTCATCACAAAATGTTCCCCTAAATTTCAGAAATCCATTGACACCAAAATTACTCAATTCGGACCAAAAATGAAGAAGTTATGGCCAAAACACTTTCAGACCAAAACTAAACCAAGACTGAACACTACACCTAACTTCGCTACAGAAATTGAACATCTTAGGGGCTAAATTGCTGTTTGGCTCCTTCAGTTAACTTATAGATCTATGTCTCTAGTTTAATTTGCAACAAGAATTAGATCAATCGGAGCTCTGTAGCTCGAGATATCTCCAAATTACCGAAGCATGTTCAGACTTTTTCCACCGATCATCACACTTTGGTTCAGTGCATACTTACCAATTTAATATCAAGAGTGATCAATATGATATGGAAAGATAGAAAAATGTCTTAGGAATCCAATGCTTTGAAAATCAGATCGATCAGAGGTCGGAAGCAAAAATTATGGCCAAAAGAATGAAGGGAGGTCCGGTCGACCGTTTGCTCAGCCAGGCGACCGATTGACCAGCCAGGCGACCGATCGCCCAGCCAGGCGCTCGGCCTAGCGGGCGATCGCCCAGCGTCCGCGAGCCCAAGTGGGGTGCTCGGCCTCGCGGCCCTCGCCTGACCGACCTCCAAACTTCAACCGCTCATAACTTTTGACTCCGAACTCCAAAATTTGCAAACTTGGTACCGTTGGAAAGATAAAAGATAGCTCTACCATTTTCATGAAGGACTTAAAAATCAGATCGACCTTTAAATGGGTCAAAAATGCACTCAAAGATGACTGATCGATAATCTCCTCCTAAACAGTACAAAAACTTGTAAACATCATAACTTTTGATCCAGAACTCCAAAATTCACAAACTTGGTGTCTATGGAAAAATAAAAGAACCCTCTACAACTTTCATCAAGGACTTAAAGCCAAAATCAGTCTCTATAATGGTCACAAATTCAATCAAAGTTTCAGGTCTTCAAGTTCGTCTTATTGTTCATACAGCACATAACATTCACTTTCAAGACTAAATTCAAACCCCTTCAAGCCACAATTTGACAAAACTTCCTTCATAAGAATTTTAGCCACACTTCTTAAGTTAAATTTAAGCCAAGAAGCTCCTCAATTGCTCAACCATATCACAAGTTACGATCAAAACACTGAAACCTGCACAAAGTCAAATTTCCAGCTTTTACACCTAAACCAAATCCTATCATTCCAATCCCACTTCTATACCACTTTTCATTTAATTCACTTCTACCTCATCACTCATCAATGTTAGGATATTTATAAAACTTAAGCATAAGACTAAGTAGGCAAGTGACATGTGTCACTTGCCATTTGTCTTATTTATAAACCCTCATGAATTCATTTCCAAACAACAATTTCAATTTCTCTTCCAATTTCCAATGGCTCAAAGTAATGAATCTTAAACTCATGTATCCAATATTCCAATGCTATTGGACAGTCATTTCCAGTACCAGAAACCGATCAGTCCGCCGCTTGGCAATTTTTCCAGTCCAGAAATTTTTTCCAAAATTTTTCGGAAAATTCCTAACATTTCCCAAAAATGTAAAACACACAACAATCCACTCCAATTTCATTTTCAAGCACAAAATCATATTTTTCACAATAAACACCTTTATAAACACATATGCCGGGAAATGTCATAAATGCATGTACAGTTATTTTCATGTGCAAATACAAAAATTCCCATTCACATATATATAAAGGCCATATTATATTTACACACTCATAACCGGTCCCAAATTACTATTTTACCCTTCCCAACGGTGATGGGATGTTACATTTGGTCTCTCTGCAGATTGCTTTGGAGTTCCTATTCTTCATAATTGGTGGTGTTTCTGCTTGTGTCTTGTCTGTTGATTTTGTTAGTTTCTTTTTCGCAGGAAGTCTCTTGTTTCCTGTTGGGTTTAGGTAGGTTTTGCTGTTAGGAGCGCGCTTTTTATGTCCTATGTGACACTTGCATAGAACTTTCTTGTAAATCTTTTGTTTGATTTATTAATTTTTCTGATTTACCAAAAAAAAAGAAATGAATTAAAGGTGAAAGGTTTCATACACCCACCAATAAACATCATTGTGTGAATCCCATTTCACTTAAAAAGTGATTGAGATCATAGGAACAAATTTCTTAAAGTTGATTCAAAAGGCTTGAAATTACATTGCTAGATTTACTGTAATATTTGCCTCTCTATTAACCCATCAAGGCCATATTTTACTTTGGCTTTTTCCCACAATCACAAGCACACAAGCATGAATGCCTTCACTATTTTTGTGTCCTGATGTTGTGTTCAATTAAATCTTAAAAAAATCAAATTACTCAAGGGTTCTACTTAGAAATACACGGATTATGAGCGGACTTGTGTCTCTTATAGAGAAATTCTCTAAAGGTGACCGTTACTTTTTTCTTTTATAAAGCACATTGATTGTATGCTATAGGAAAATTCCAATGACCCAGCTGCAATCATTTTTACATATATTTTAAAGACCTTTTGATTTTTAAAATAGTGGTAAAAATGATTACACTAAGTGAAAAACAACTATAGTTATGACCCCATACAATTTATGTATTTCTGTAGGGCAATTATTGTCAAGTAGCAGTACTGATATTAACTGATAAGTGGTAACTTTATATATTTGATTTCTGAATAGGCAATTCCCTTTTTTTTAATTACTTTTTCAAACTATTTCATATAATAGAATTCCCAAAGTAGATAACTTGATCGGGAATTTCTAGAGTGTCCCTTTGGTTTTTTGTGGCTAAGTTGGGGAACGGTTCCCTGCATAACCTTTTGTGGTACATGGACTTACATCACCTTTTATTTTGAAGAGTCACAGACTTATCTGGGAAGATTTTTTTTATCTCTTTGTGGACTTGCTAGAAATTGGTAATGGATGCAACCCTTAATCCTGTTTATTTGTGTAGAGTATTATGTATAGTCTATATGTTGAACGTGGTTTGTTTTGGGTACTTAATTATTGTGAATATTGCATTGACTTGAAGGTTTTGCTTATTCAATTTTCTTTAACCCCATTGATTAATCGATCATTATTTACATTTCCTTTGTGCTTTTGATTGTGTCTTTTTCTTTTTCCCCAAGACATTTTCTTTATGTGTTATTCCTCTGTTTCTTTTCCACAAATGACATGAAGAAATGGTTTATCAATTCCATTTGTAGTCTCCTATTTGACATTTAGTTTTTGGGGGCTTTTACTCATGATATCTTATTCTCTTACTCTTCAGGTAATGTAAATAGACAACGAATCTAGTTCCTTGTGTCTGAATCCGACCATTCAAAACAATTCGTATTTCTTTTTCCTTTTAGTAATAAAACATATTGTGTATTTTGATTGATTTTGAAGTTAAAGAACACTCAAGCTTTAAATTTATATGGAATTCATGCTTAGGTTCTTCTCCTTATAGGTCATATTGAATTGAAGTTTGCTCTATAATATTGCAGATGATAGTCCAGATATAGATGGCATACCGTGTGATGGTGTAGAAATTACATGCTTTCACCTGGTAGTATTTTAGCCTAATTTTTGTGAACACTTGTTCTTATTATTTATGAATTGTTATTGGCTTCCTATTGACTAATGCTAGATGAAATGAACTAAAGCTTGCTCTATAATCTGTGAAAGTACATAGAACCTTTTTAGTGTGATGTATTAGTAAACCACACTAGACTTTTCTTTAAATAACATCTTATCATTTTCCTATTCAATTTCAAGAATCACTTATCATTTTTGCTCTCCTAAAATGCCTATTTTATGTCTATTGCCTAAATACCAATTGTTCAATCATGGTTCTCGTGAAGTAGGTATTGGCATGAAAAATATTAATTTTGATGGCAATAGTAGGTGTTAAGAAGTGAGAAGCTCTCACTTTCCTAAGGACTCAAAAGAAGAAACTAAAGAAGCACCAAACCTAGACTTTTGGAAACCTAAGCAATGTTGAAAAATGTAGGGATCTTTTGTAGACTTGGAAAGTTGACTTTTAGGCCTCAGTTTATGTTGGTTTCACTTTGATTATGCTTAATTATGATCCATTTATTTCCATGTGTAAAGCTATGCCATTGATGAAGACCATAAAGTTTAAGCCTCCTAGCATTGAAGACCATAAAGTTTAATGGTCGAAGCTTTTGCTTCACTGGTAATATTAGAAGTCTCCCTTTTTCTCGTCCCCTCTATTTGTCATATTTCTTCTCTTTTAGTTTTCTCTCCCTTTCTTTATGCTTACCTATTGAGTGTGGTATGTACCAAATTCAGACATGTTTTTGTAGAATCAAACGGGGAACGACACATAATTGATGATGTAAACATATGCTTTCATCATAGAACTAGTTTGTTTCCTTCTTTTGTTTTCTACTTATATAGTTTGTTTCCAAATTAGCTTGTTTTGAGTTGCTTTTTAAATGTTGTTGCATAAGTTCTAATAACATTGAGTGATTGATTGATTTATATTTGAAGCATGATTCGAGCAATCATATTCTTTCATTGGAAAATAGGATCTTTTCAAAGACCCAACCATAATAATCTCCATAAATGAGGAGATTGAGTTCAATGCCCTAGTTATAAGCAACTATTTTCTTCCATAACCATTGATTTGGTGAATAAACTAAATTATAGAATTCTTATGTTTGTGTTACTATTTTGCACGAGGAAGAGACTCATCTTTTAGAATAGCTAATAGGTGAACGATGAACAGAAATTGGACACAAAGTAAATGATTGTTTTCCTGACAAGTTGTAATTCACTAATAAGCAACACGTATGTTGGAGTTATGCTCTATTTTTGTAATATGAATTTATAATTTGTAAATGATTTCTTTATTTATTGTTTTGTCTATAAGAATTATTAAAATTGTCATTAATATCTTATGTAGGAAGAATATTCTTTTAGGTGGTATAATTTAATTTTAGCGCCCCTTTATCCTAGGGTACATACCGGGATGCCTTGAGGACTTTCTAGTACATTAACGTATGATAATGGTGTGCTACAATCAATCACAACATTCACTTTATATGGAATCATATATCTTATTCTCTTATGAACATCATTAAGAAAGTTGTAATATTTTAAAACCTAAAATTTCCTTATTTCATTTCATAAAAACCGAAAGTGTACAATGTGCCTTTTAACATTTCTTACATGTACATCATCAAAGCCTAATACAAAAGTGCTACATGAAAGAGGAAACACACAAAATCTATCTAATCTATCCAAAACCCAGTTGACTGACCTTTGAGCCATGACTTCTCTTCCCAAATCACAAGTCTACATTACTTGTAGAGTCTCTCAGTAGTTAAAGTTGTCTCTCGGTCCTGAAAAGTCAACATTGCAATTTTGGTGAGTTTTGTGTAGTCAATGAGATAACCAGCATCGATGGTCACCCAATTCATGCAACACATCATTACACATAACATATATTCATGCTTTTGCATAATTGATCACATATCATATTCTCACTTAAGTATAGGCAATTTTGCATTTCAATCAATCACACATACTTAACAAAATACATATCAAATGCTCATGTGACTCTTTTCCAATTATTAGGTTGTTGTGATCGAGTGCCTAAACTATCCCATATCCGTTGTGGATATTGAGCTCTTTGATAATTGTTTCATATCCGTTGGGGATACCGGGCTAATTTTACATAGTGAGCCTTTGGCTCTTATACGCTTTCTGAGCTTTAAGCTCTTTTTCATAAATCTGAGCATTAAGCTTTTTTTCCACAATCTGAGCCTTAAGCTCTTTTTCGGTGGCTACTCCGGTCAAAACTTTCATTATCCAATCATGCTTTCAAGTATGGAATGCATCTGTCATAATCAATCTTGTCATAAAACATATAGTTCATCACATTCACATACAAGTAGCACTTCAATAACTCATTCACTTATCACAATCATCAGACCTTCATTGTTTGGAATCAACACAATCAAATCACATTCAGTTAATAATTCAAACCCAATAAGATCAAACAATTAGTTGAGTGAGACCGTCTAGGTTATTCACAACTCGCTACCGAAGCTAATGCTTGGAAGTTCAGGCAACGTCTAGAGGTTGACATTCCAGTTGCTCCTCTATAACAAGCAATATACACATATCACAATTTGCACAATTATAAGTGTCTAAAAATGCACATGTATGCAATAAAATATGTACAATGCGTGTTCATGACCGAAGATCCACAAATCCACATTTCCATCTTTTATTCACAGTGAACATGAAAAATGTCTATTTTTCTTTTATTCATGACAGGACAATGAATCACCATTTTTGTTTCATAAAATAACAACTCTAAAGGATTAACAAGATACTCACTTGGTAAAATTCCAAAATCTTCAACAACTCCAAGAAACCCTAGTTCTCATGCACCCACGGACATCATCTTGAAGGTAGTTTAGGTTAGGTTTTTCTTGAGGCGAAAGAAAGAGATAACAAAGTTGGAGTAGAAAAAGGTAGATGGAAGCAAGATATAACTGTAGTGAAGGTTTCAGTGACTTAAAAATCCATGAAGGAAAAAGTTTGTAGAAGATAGTTTTGAAGAAAAAACTAAGTAAAAAAAAAGTCCTATGCTCGCGTACATACTATACTTTTATAACTTTATGTTTAAACACTGCGTATAACATCTTGAGATTCAAGCTAGCATCTGAGAATCTTAAACACTACGTACAATGTCTTGTGATTTAGACACAGCGTCTAAGAATCTTAAACGATGTGTATGGCGTCTAACGATTTAGCTAGTGTCTACGAGTCTTAAACGCTGCTTATAAAACCTTGCGATTTAACTAGAGTCTAATTGTCTTAAATGTTGCATATAACATCTTGCGATTCAGCTAGCATTTAAGAGTCTTAAACGCTGCGTATGACACCTTGCGATTCAGCTAGCGTCTAAGAGTCTTAAGCGCTGCACATAACACCTTGTGATTCAGCTAGCGTTTAAGAGTCTTAAACGTTGTGTATAACAACTTGAGATTCAAACTAGTGTCTGAGAATCTTAAAAGCTGCCTATAACATCTTACGATGTTTAAGAATCGTTTCCCACTTAGATGCCTTCGTCTTTAATAATTGTCATAACAAACTTAGTCTTTCAATTATAAAAGAAACGTGGAATGGGTCTATTGAGTCAAGAAGACTTCACTTCTTCTTTTGATTTTAAGGATAATCAATTAATAGCAATAGAAGTGTGTGAATTGTTTTGATGAATTTGTTAAGTGCGCAGATAAATATATGTGGAACAACTTATCAAATAAAGACGATACTTTAGCAAAGGCTGAATAAGATGAGGTGTATAAGGTGGATCAAACAAAGTGGACGCATCTAATTAAGGCAATAAAATCAAACAGAGTAGACGCATCTAAGCAAATAGATGCATCTAAGCAAAGTAATGAAATCAGACGAAGTAGACGCACCTGAGCCAGACGCAGACGAAGCAGACGTGTCGAAGCTAGACGCAGACAGAGTCCACACGTCCAAGCAAGACGCAGATGAAGAAATTGAAGAATGTACTAGGACGATTTAACACAATTCAACTCTTCTCTTTATGTCTCTAACAGTTTCAACATCATCATTTCTTAAATTCTAAAGTAATCTCCGAAGTTTTCAAGTTATTTTTAACAATTCTCTAATATCATTAATTCCTATTTCTATTTTCCACACATCAATTTACTTGCCAATTTGGCATTTTTCCTAGTCCAATAAAAATCAACACTTTCAAAAATTATCCTAAATTCACCAAAAATTCTAAATCACTAAATACACTCTCCATATCAGTTTTCCACAAATAAACCACAATTCTCAATATAACCACATCAGAATTCAATTATACCTGAAATTATCCATGTATGCATGTATAATTATTTTCATCTGCAAAAGTTCAATAATCACGTGTATGTGTATATCATATAATGCATGAACATGCAATGCATTTCTAAATCTCTCAGAAATCTCTCATTTTGACTATTTTAGCCTTAACATGGGTAACGGGATGTTACAACTCTCCCCTCCTTAAAAGAAATTTTGTCCTCGAAATTCTTACCTGATTGTTCGAACAGGTGGGGATATTGTCTCCTCATATGCTCCTTTGTTTCCCATATAGCTTCTTCAATTGAGTGATTCCTCCAAAGGACTTTCACCAATGGAATGACTTTGTTCCTCAACTGCTTGATCTTAGATCCCACAATTTTGATCGGCTCCTCAACATAGCTTAAGTTACTAGTAATCTCAATCTCGTGAGCCGGTATCACATGTGTCGGATCCCATCGGTATCTTCAGAGCTTACTCACATTAAACACATTATGCAATTGAGACATTTCATTCGATAAAGCCAACTTATATGTCAAAGGTCCTATCCTCTCAAGGATTTCATAAGGACCAATGTACCTAGGGCTCAACTTGCCCTTATTACCGAATCTCAATACTCCTCTCCATGGTGACACTCTCAGGAGTACTCTGTCTCCCACACTGTACTTTATATCCATTCTATGCTGATCCACATAACTCTTTTGTCTATCCTGAGCCGCTTTAATTTGGCTTCGGATCAATTTCACCTTATCTATTGTATCTTGTATCAACTCTAGGCCTTCAACAATTCTTAAGCCCTCTTCATCCTAATATAATGGCGACTAACATTTTCTACCATACAGTGCTTCATATGGTGCCATTCCGATAATACTGTGATAATGGTTGTTATATGCAATTTCTATCAGTGTCATATACTGATCCCAAGCTCCTCGAAACTCCAATGCACAAGTTCTAAGCATAACCTCAACAGTCTTGATTGTCCACTCACTCTATCCATCTGTCTAAGGATGAAATACTGTACTAAAGTTTAACTTAGTACCCATAGCAGAGTGCAAACTCCTCCAAAACCTCAAAGTGAATCTGGGATCCCTGTCCGATACAATGGACACTGGAACCCCAGGCAGTCTCACCACCTCATTCTCTTATCTCTGGGCCAACTGATCTAGTGAGTTATTCTCTCTCACTAGCAAGAAGTGGGCCAACTTAGTCAACCAGTCCACTATGACCTATATCGCATCGTTCTGCCTCGGAGTCTTAGGAAATTCCATAATAAATTCTATAGTGATCTGCTCCCATTTTCACTCCGGAATGGGCAACGAATGTAGCTTCCCTACTAGAGCCTGGTGCTCAGCTTTAATTTGTTGGCATGTTATACATTTATATACGTACTCCGCCACTTGTTTCTTCATTTCGGGCCACCAAAAATACTGCTTCAGTGTGTTATACATCTTGGTAGTACCTGGATGCATAGCATAGGTAGCCATATGAGCTTCCTCAAGAATTTCCTTCCTCAGATCCTCCACATTGGGCACACATAGCCTTTGTTTCAACCATAGTGTCTCATCCCTTAATTCAAACTTAGAATTTGGATTCACCTTCACTTTCTCTATAAGCTTCACCATATCAGGATCTTTAATCTAAACTTTTCGGATTCTATCATGCTGCATCGGCCCAGATTCAACTCCATATTTAGAGCTCTCAAATGAATCAAGTTGGGTAACCTCGATAACTGAATCTGAGTTGCACTGGTATTGGACTTTCTACTCAAAGCATCAGCCAACACATTAGCTTTCCCCGGGTGGTATTCAATCTTATAGTCATAATCCTTCAGTAACTCTATCCATCTCCTCTGTCTCAGGTTCAACTTCTTCTGACTCAGCAGATACCTCAAACTCTTATGATCTGTATAAATCTGGAATGTCTCTCAATACAAGTAGTGTCTCCAAATCTTTAGAACAAAGACAACTACAGCTAGCTCTAAATCATGTACCGAATAGTTAATCTCATGAGGCCTTAATTGTCTCGATGCATAGGCGGCCACCTTGCCATACTGCATCAACACACATCCCTATCTTTGATGCAAAGCATCACTATACACCACATATCTTTCGATCCCCGATGGAATAGTTAACACCGGTGCCGTAGTTAACCGATGCTTCAGCTCATCAAATCTTTTCTGACACTCCTCATTCCATCTAAACACTACATTCTTCCTCATAAGTTTTTTCAAAGGAGCTGAGATCAGAGAAAACCCCTCGACAAACCTCCTGTAATATCTGGCCAATCCTAGGAAGCTTTAGATTTCAGACACATTCCTCGAAGCTTCCCAAGTCATTACTGCCTCTATCTTTTTTAGATCTACCTGTATGCCTTGTCCAGTTACTATATGCCCCAAAAACACTACTTGATCTAGCCAAAATTCACACTTACTGAACTTGGCATACAACTGCTTTTCCTTCATGATCTGGAAAATAACTCTCAGATGCTCAGCATGCTCTTCTCTGCTATTCGAATAGACCAAAACATCATCTATTAATACAATTACAAAGTGATCCAGGTAGGGCTAAAATACCTTATTCATCAAGGCTATAAAAGCTACGGAGGCATTAGTTAACCCAAATGACATAACTAAAAACTTGAAGTGCCCATACCTGCTCCTGAATGCACTCTTCGGTACATCAACCTCTACTATCTTCAACTGATAGTATCCCAATCTAAATCTAGCTTAGTGAATACTTGAGCTCCCTACAACTGATCAAGTAAATCATCGATCCAAGGCAACGGGTACTTGTTCTTCACTGTCACCCGATTTAGCTGCCTATAGTCAATGCATAACCTCAAAGTCCCATCTTTCTTCTTTACAAGCAACATGGGAGCTCCCCAAGGTAATACACTGGGTCTAATAAAACTTTTTCTAGCAACTCCTGTAGTTGAGCCTTCAACTCCTTTAGTTCAACAAGTACCATCCTATATGGAGGAATAGATATAGGAGCAGCACTTGGAACTAGATTAATGGTAAACTTTGTTTCCCGATCTAGAGGTAAGCTAGGTAACTCAGCGGGAAACATATCTAGGAATTCCCTAACCACAGGAAGGTCCTGCACATTCTGCTCAGGTCTAGTATCAATAGTGTGGGTTAGATAGGCCTCACATCCACCCTGCATCAACCTCAATGCACTCAAGAAGGATATCATCCTAGCTAGCACTGCTTGACCAATTCCTCTGAAGACCACTCTCGGCTGACCAGGAGAATCTAGTACTACCTCCTTGGTGAAGCAATTCATGACAGACCTATGAGCAGTGAGTCAATCCATGCCTCGAATAACATCTATCTCTCTCAACTGTAGTATAATCAGATCTGCCACCAACTCTACTTGCTTAATCCGAATCAAGCACCCCTTGTAGACTTTACTGCCTATTGGCGTGCTCACCTCTAATCTATACTGTAGTAATTCTCTATCACTGTAACATACCGTTACCCATGTTAGGGCTAGATTTGTGAATTATAAGAAGTTATGAGAAATTAGAAAATTGCACATCATGCATAATTAATAGTGACAT
>JANZXV010000001.1:9123445-9135751 GCA_027576455.1 Erythroxylum roigii | reverse complement strand
TTATATATGTATATATATTTCCGATACAAATATTTATTTTCCTGTTAAGATTCTGATATGTTTTGAATAACTTCATATGGTATAAAAGTTAATCTAACTGTTCAAATGTAGTTTGAAATTTGAATGTTAATTGTTCAGTTTGAATTGTTCTTAGGTCACATAACCCATTTCAGTGTATTTTAAACCAAATTAAATAATATAAAAGTGAATATAAGTACTCAAATTTATGATGAATGGGTTCTAATTCAACTTTTAAATATGATTTTGCTTTCTTCAATTTAAATTGTTTTAAGCTTACATAACCTCCATGCATCTAAACAAGTTTCGTTGTTACTGTAACACTATATAAAGACCACCATTTCTACAAAAATTGCTTACTATTATCATCTTCATATTAATTATTATTACCTAATATTTTTTCATTTTTGCATATGTTATTTTTGTTAGCTACTTCATTTCTGGTATTTGATTTTACATTAAGGACAATGCAAGTTTTAATTGTGGAGGTGGGGTAGATTAGTTTTGATGCATTTTTTTGAGCTATCGATAAAAATAAAATACTACAAAAATTTAAAGATCAATTATCCCATTAATTGTATCCTTTATGATTAACAATATTTTAAATTTTCGTCCCAAATTTTTTCTTGCTAATTTTACTTATTCAGTTATTATATTCTAACTTTTATATTTTTAATATGAAATATTTATATATTTTTAATTAAATTTCATTACCTATTTAAATTATTTATAATTTAATTACTAATTTTAAATTTTCCATATTTATTTTACATTAAAATTATATAATAATATAACCAAATACAGATTTTTTATATTTATAATTTAATTACAAAATTCTAAAATTTTCTTATAATTTAATTACAAAATTTTTAAAATTTTCATATTAATTTCAATTGAATGTACAGGACATTGTTACTGCGTATTTGCACAGTAACAATGTACTGCTAGGCATGCTAGTATGTTCTGCTAGTATGTATCTAACCATGGTACTGGTAGGCATGCTATGTTTCAAAGATAACTCTAGTCTAGTCCATCTACACACTAGAATAACTTCTCAAGTAATGAATTTGATGAAATCATAATTTCCGAGGGAAGAAAGGAAAAAAGAAACATTTAACAAAGAATTAGTCATACTCATGTGCTTGATTAATTAATCAAGCTACAGCTCAGAAAGTTCAACAAGCTAAAAACTTTCTAAAATAATGTTAGAAATAAGTTAAGAAGTTCAAATTTTAAACTTTAAAAAATTGCAATTATTTATTCAAAAGTTATACCACAAAGATATTGGCTTTACATCTTTTTCCAATAGTGGTTGTAACAAGGCATAACCAAAACATGAATGATCCTTATTGCAAGCAGCTAATTTATCATCATATGAGTTTGTTCACCTAATGTACATTCTTTTGATATAGAAAATGCGGCTTCGGCTTCTTTCCCAACTGAACGCCTCCAAAGAAGGTCAATATCAGTTGCCTAAACCTTGCATGGTTGTTGGATCGTGCATTGCTTCAAATAAACACCCTAAACTGTTCCTTCTTTTGTGACAGTGCCACACACACACAAACTCAATAATTTTTGTTGGATATATAAATTACTTGCCTGGATGGAATAAGCTCATATGGGTCAACTAGTTCAAGTCACGCACTGCTTCAGATAGGTATAGAGCGTAATGATACATTAGGACATATATGGAAGTACCCTACCCTTCACGTTCTTGATCTATAAAAATGAATGTGTCTGTGAGTTTTGGAGATATCCATACAAGTAAATTTAAAATGCTATCTTGGGATGATTTGGGTAGATCCTCCAAACTTTGGTCTACTAGTAAGGACTAGAAAGGTGAGGATGGGCAACGACTAAGGAGTGGTTTTGTTGAATGACGGGGGACTACACAATCATACACTTATTCTCACCAACTTCATTTGCCTCCTCCTCCCTAAAATATGGCCCATTTTCTTTACATGTACGGTGTTAATAAAAAATAGTATTCACGATTTAGTTATTAAACAAGGGAAAAAGGGAAACAGACACGTAATACCCGGTTTCTGCATGTGTGATACATATATATTAACGACCCAGGACACGCTCGAAACCCACACGTCCAAAAATCTCAAACTCAACCAAGGCAAAGCTCAAAGTTGCAGGCTTTAATCCTCTAACTTCAGCTGTTTTGCGTTTCCTGAAAATGAGGTCATCGGAAAGTGCCGGACTTGACGACTCCTATCGCCCTCTGCCTTTGGTGTACCTCGTTTTACTCTCAATTTGGTTGATCTCGGCTTGTTCCTGGACCTTCAACACCTATAAAAACCGCCACTTTCAGGTTCTATTATGTATCTAAATGCTTGAGGAATTGATGGATGTTGATTCACTTTTTTGGGTTCTGGATTTTTGGCTGATCTCATTTTCTGGGTTGTTTGTTATGTACATTTTGCGTATAACGCTAGGAACAGATGCTAACCTTTGAATTGTTTCTTTTCTTACTAATTAGCACGGTGTCTCTGATCACTTGGTGATTGATAGGATGGGGGAGTTTGATTTTGAGGGAAAGTGAAAGAAATATGAATGGTTTAAGTTATTTTTTGTGGGTTTCGGCAATGGTTATCCCTGTAATCTTTTCTTTCTTAATTCTGCTGAGAAAAGCTGTCATAAAAAAAGAAACTTTTTCAATTTTGTGAAGATAAAATTATACAGATATTTTATTGGAAGAGTAAATCTGTGGAAATTGATACTTCAAGACTCTTGATATCTTTTACTTCATTTGTTGTCCCTAAAAAGAAAGTTATTATTCGTTACTAGTTTGATCTTTCATGTTTATTTTGATCTTGGCCTTTCTATGACGTTTGTTCATACTTATTATGCCATTGACATTTTTTTTTAATTTCTTAATGTAGTTTTACCTTTTTCCATAACATATTTTCTGGAAGCAATTATACATTTGTTTTTTATTGTGTTTATGATTACACTAGAGCAGACGAACAATTTGCAGTGGACACTGGCATCTGTGCCTTTGATTAAAGCTTTGCAACTCACATTGTCATTCCTCTTCTGGTATGATCCATGTACTTTGTTCTTGAATTATGAAGGAAGGGAAGAGACAGAGATAGTAAACATTACAATTATAATGAATATGGCATCTTTGTGATGCTACTTTTCTTATGTCATCGATTCACTCATGATTCATAACATGTATAAGAAGTACCAATCTACATCTATCATCCACGGAGTGAATTTATCAGACATTAGTGCATGTACTCAGTTTGACACACTGTAAGACCACTAGAAAGAGTAGTCGATGCAAATAAGCGTCTGCCATCATCATCTGCATTAGCTAATTTGTTATAATTTCTCTATCGGCCATTTTGCTGGTAGAAGTCTTTGAGGAGCAGAGATATGTTTAGGAGTAAAGGATTTCCATACCGATCTTAAATGGCTAAATGATATCAAGTTTTATTATGGCATATTTGGTGTTGTTGTCACATTTGAGAGCGGATGTAGTGTTTTATTGCTTCATATAACAAACTGCTTTTTTTTTCGTCACTGTGATTGATGACGTAAACCATTTTAAGTGCCATCTCATCATCTGTGTCTTTGAATCTGTTTATCTATTTCTACTATTTTATCTCATCTGATCAAGCCTTCTCTAATAGTTTGAAACATTGCTGTTGCAGGTATTCATGCTTTTATCGCCAGATTTGCTCTCTTTGGATGTCATTTGGGGTATATGTTACTGGAGTGCTGTTTCAAACAGCATCATTTGTGTCCTTCATCCTTATCTCCCATGGTTACTGCATCATGTGTGAGCGCCTTTCAGTTACTGAGCGTCGTACTACAGCTGCAATTGGCAGTATCTTTTACTTGACTCTCGTGGGTTACAAGGCTTCTGTACCATATTTCTCTGTGAGTTTAAAGATAATTGATTGGATTTTCTGTTAATTAGGCAGGGACAGCTACTCTTTCCCAATTTTAACGAATCACCATTCACTTCACTCATTTGTCAAGTTTTCTCATGCAGGTACTTCTGTTGCTGAATTATTTGATTTCATTCTGTCTGATTTTCCACCAGATATCTCAGAATCTGCAAGTGTTACGTGAACAATTAACTTTTATAGAGGATGAGGATGTGCAAATGATGCATGATGCTGTGTTAACAAAGTACACTATGTTCAAGTATGGACTCTATGATATTCAAGATTTTTAATTTATCATGTTTTGGTAGAGTTTTGTCACTATTACTGATGAATTGGAAGTTGACACGAATATGATGTTAACTTTGAATACTTTCTTTCTTTCATTGTGTAGGAAATTTCAGGGTGCAATGCAAATTGTAGCCATGGCAGAAGCTGTGGTATCTATTACTTTTCATGCATACATTTGGATATGAAATATGTGCATAATAAATGAAACAGTTAGGCTTGAGACAGCAAAGCTATTGGTTTTCAGATATACATCAATGTGGATAACTTTGCTGACAATTACTGGTTACGCCTATTAATCAGAGAATGGGCACAGTTCTGCATCTTTGTGTATATAGGGTATGTATGAATTCCTTATGAAGTACATATGTAGTTTTTTAAATTGTTCTAATAGCCGAATGTAAGTTAAATAACAAGATAATCTTTGTATTTGAATATGTTTCTCTTTAACAGGTGGACATTCAGGTCACAAGATTTGGCACCCTGGTTTTCTATGATGCCAACTGTGAAATCTGAACGAGAGGTCATAGTGCCTCCTATCTACAGCATTGTAAGCTATTATTGCATATCATAAAATGTCATATTTGACATTTTCTATGAAATATTTCCTTTTTGAGATAGTTGTATCCTTGAGCTACTGACTGCCGGAGTAGTTTGCATGTTCCATTGCAAGTCATTGATGATCAGTTATAGCAACCCTTAGAGCGGCGGTTTTCGCTCTTTCTATCACACCGGAGATTGATAAGATGTTGACTTCTTACCTGTCATTCTCAAATTTCTTGCTAGACATTGCTTATTCTATAACTTATTGAAAGTCCTACTTGGTAGAATGAGGTCCGAACCAGGGCCTACACCTTGTCATAAAAAAGGGGCAATTTAGCTTCCAGACAAGAGTGATAGAACATCTTCTTTATTTCTAAAGAAATCAATTCATCTTCCACAGGAAATGGATGCTGCAACTTTCAAAGGTTTTAATTGTCGACAGTGGCAAATTGGAGTGGTAAGTCAACACTCTGACCGACATCAATTAACTGTTATCTCCCATAAATTGCTCCATGCAAGCTCAATTCCCTTAGTTGAATAGTGGTCATCTGTACTCGACGCGGGCTTATCTACTGAACTATTTGATTGTGCAGTCTACGTCTCCATTCTGTAAGAATAGCTCAAGTGATTCAATTGTCGTCGTAATTCAGCATCCACGTCCATGTAGGCTAACATCTTCAAGCTGACAACGTGTATAGCTTATCCCTGATTTCAACACAGATTAATGTTATGCCAAGTCACAAGTACAAAAGACGACAATATAGCTGTGAGGCAAGGCAGAAATTATGAATTAGAGAGAGGTCCGGCAACAAATTTGAAACTAACTTCAACATATACAGTTTTTCATCATTCCATAGTAAGTTTCAAGTCTCGGGTGATAGTTTAGTCACCTTGAGTTACTACTTGAGTAACAGATTCGTCTCTCAGCATGTGGTCAAGTGATCAGAATGTATATTCTTCATCCTATTTGGTGTCTTACAGATGCTTCTTTACAATCATACGAAGCTTATTTTTCCTCGTGTACCTTTATTTACATTCTTTGTGCAATGTGAAAATGAGAGTTGGAAACTGGATTAGTCCTCCATGTTTCGTGATGACATTACTTTGCAAGTTCGTGTGGGATCTTTTCATCTTATGGTTTGAAGGTGTATGTATAGTGCATCAGTTTTCTAGTGTAATCAGAATATCAAGCATAAGTACCAACTTTTCTTTTTATTACAATTTTTGGGATAAGATGATATATAAAAAAAAGAAGTTGCAAGGAACCAAACTTCTTGTTTAGTTTGCGTTGGAACGCGTCTCTTCGACATGTCAGAACATTGTTTTCTGGTAAGAGACAAGGTGGTGTAAGGCAGAAAACGTCATAAATCTCCACATTCTCAACGGTTCAAATGCTTTGGCTGGCGGGAGATACACCCGAGGAAACAACTAAGAGCCTAAGGCATTATCCTGAATAACTACAAAAACCTCCTCTTACTCTTCTCCCAAGGCGATGTTTTCCTATAAAACTTGTTTAATGTCTTCACATTTTGTTTCCCTTTCTCTTCTCTCTTCTTTCATGGCTTCCCATTTGTTCTTGCAGCTCCAGAAGTCACTCTACTTCTCGTAAGCGCTCTGCTTCCTCTGTCACACTTACTCACGGACACATACACACACGTCGGTGTCCATTTGTATGTCATAGGACTCATTGGATTTGTTGTTCTGTTGTTATACATTGGGATCTGTTTTCATAGGACTCATTGGAAAGGTTACTCCTGCAATTCATTTGAAGAGTGCATCTCTTATGAAGTTTCTCTTTTTGAATGTTATTTGTATTTGATCCAGAACTTAAATCACGATCTGTGAATGTTCATTTATTCTTTCCGAGTCTCTTATTACTAAACAGCTAAGATAGTTAAATGTCGCCAAAATTAAAGATCTTTGGCAAACATTTTCTATTATCCTTCACTATCTGTACAGAGATCATTTATGCCCTTATATGATTAGGGTGTATCATCACTTCTTATCCTGCTTGCTCACAGAATTGAACTTCTGAAGATTAGAAAACTAAGGGTCCTTAGTTACTATTTGCTTCTCATATTCACATATTTCCTGTAATTTGGGTCCTAGAACGTTTCAACCTTGATTTATAGACGTTTTGACGTCACAGAAAGTGTTTTGGATCAGAAAGCAAAAGAAGGGCCAAGGCTGATGCACCCATCTTATCAAAAGTAACTGGCATAGAAATTGGAAATTCTGTGTGTTCAAAGAATAGTGTTGCACTTGGACATTTGTTGCCACATGACAGTTCTTCATATCGAGTTTCTTTAAGAGCATTATCACCAGCAGCATCTTCCGAGCAAACTGGCAGTCAAGATGGGACAGTTGTCAGTAGAACCCATAATGACGAGATGGAGTTTAATCGTATCCATTGTCTTGTATGGGTATTGCATGAAGCTGCTTCTAGCTTTTCCCTTTCAATAAAGGCTCTTGAATTGTCAGGAAGTGGTACGGAGCTTGTAATGGCATGGAATGGGAAGGATGTTCACGAATGGCACAAGAGAATTGCATATCAGGTATCAAGATTGCGAAAACATTACAAGTGCATGATCCCCATAATAAGAAAAACTTCAGAGATTTTTCTTATGACTTAGATTATTGTGTTATTGTTGGTTTTCTCTTTTCATTATTGGATGTGGTGCATTATTCACATGTTTCTGCTCAGAAGTTCTTTACCATGAACAATTTTCACGTCAACTATACAAATTTAAAGATGTGCAACAATGTTTTTGAATTTGTAGAGAACGTTCAAAATGGAAACAAGAGTAATTAGTTCCAATTGCTATTCAGGTGGCTGTTATTGCCATGTTGAGGACTGCAATTGAAGTTGAGATCCTGCTTTCTCATGACCGTCAGAACAACCTGTCTCCAGCTAGAAAAATGTAAGTGATTGCTTTGATAAGCCGATTTCACATCAGCAGTCATAGTTCTACATTAAGAATTTAAAGCACATGCCATTCAAGTGGTTGGGCATCATTTTACAGAAACTAGTAAATGATGCTTAGCTTGTCTTTGTCTTTGACATGAAGTATCATTTCACAACCACTTACTTTAGTGAAAATATTGATGATCAGCATATCAGTTATCCACTCCTTTTTCTCCACCATTTTGTACAGCTTAACTCCAAGAGTAGATTTGCTGCGTGAGTCAATTGAAAGCCAGTTGAAGCTGAAGCACCCAGAATTGGTACAATGGTTTAGAGTTGTGGAGTTGCCTCGTGTAGAAGGTTTTTTCACTCCCTTGCTGAGCAAGTGGTCTATTGAGTATGCTGGAAGGTTGGTTTGAACAATTCTCTGCTTGAAGCTTAATCCTGTTGTGACAGTTCTTAGCCTGATGGCATGCATATTCAGTGGTGTTGCAGGAATTGTCATAGCAATAAGCTGCTGTGCTGCTGCTGGGAAACTGGGTTCTCAAAGAATATCATGTGCCTCATTGGCCCTTTCATGTGAAGATATCCACATAGCTCTCATGGATCTATCGTACAATCTTGTAGCTGTGGACAAACTGCACCAATTGGCAAGTGAAGCAGGATTTGAACTGAACTTCCTATATCATTTTGGTGCAAAGGTTCTTCCTTGTGAAAAGATTGAAGAATTAGAGTTTTGGATTGGGTTGGCTCAGCAAAAACTCTCAGCAGCTTTCCGTAGAGAAATAGAGATTACAAGCTCAAAAGCCTTTCAACAGAAGGTCAATTCTTGTTTGTTTCTATTCCCTTTCTGTTCGAGAAAACCAATTTACAGTAGATGCATTATACGTACATTAAAAATGTATGCACTTAATAAATTTCCTGAATCAACAATTTCAGTATTTAGTATGTGAAACCTCTGGTTGTTTTTACTGAGTGAGGGATTAATCAGTGGAATTTTACCACTTAAACTTCTGAAAGTTGGGCCATTGTGCCAAATATTTACAGGATGAGGCAGATAGCATAGCTACCCTTGGACTTTTTGCATATCTAGGAAGAAAAACCAGATTATTCTTGTCAAGGATGAATATTAAGGGTCTTGATGAACCGGTTTGGGACTTCCTAAGGTAACTTGAAAATTTTACTGGTCTCATAAATTCTTGTTCTCAACCTGCAAATTTGTGCGAGATCAAAATATCATGCCTGCAGTTACCTGGAGTGTGGTAGCATTTTCATATACCCTGAGCTTGCTTCTGTATCAGCGTACCAATCTTTCATGGAGGCAAGTTCATATAATGGCTTCACTGGAAATGCAAACAATCAAAGCATCTAATGTACAAGCTTACTTTGCAGATAGTAATCAATGAAATTGGATGGCTTGATTTTTATGCTTCATATTCTTCTCTGAGCAATCAAGAAAGAAAAAGATCCAAGCAACATGCAATCCAGGCAGAGAAAGAGATGATACTGTCTAAAGTATTAACTGTCTGTTATGATGTTTTCTCTGGCTTTGCTCACTTTAGCCGTTCAACCCAACAGACTTTAGATGCAGAATTGTTAAGATTCCTGCTGTGCAGGTTAGCAGACCACATTTCAATTTTCGTAAGTTGTTTTGGTCGAACTCGAAACATCTTTATGTTCTACAATCGACTAATGAGTTTTAAATGATGATTCTTTCAACAGCCAGAGTCTGTTGACTACATGTATGGACGAATACTTTTCAGTTTATGATTGTAGATCAAGGTAAGTTTCTTATTAAATGAAACGCAGCTATATGAGACATTCAGCTGTGAGCTACCTTACTGATGTTTACGATAATTATCCTTCTGTTGCACTTTAAATGCATGAACCACACAGGATTGCAGAAACAGGTGTCTTTGACCAAGCGTTATCTGTAGGAACTAATTGTAGCGACAAGTTGTTTGTGGCACTGGAAGCTCAAAAAAGACCAAATGAGTTGGCTTTACAGGAACGCCTAAAAACTAAAACACAATGGGGCTCTGAGCTAAGAAAGGTTTGACCACTAGATCTAGCAACTTTCATGGTCCTTATAATGTGCTGTGAACATGGACGACTAAAATCAACCACTATCACGACAATATGGTGCAATCGTTGAGTGAGTGGTGATAAAGTTCCTAGAAGACAAAAATGGTGCTATGAAACTTGTAGTATCAAACTCTTGGAACTTAAGAGTTGTGAGATGAAAACAGAAATGAAGTATAAGCCAAATATGAAAAACAGAAATGAGAGCAGCTCATAAATAGATTTGGAACAATGGATGGTTAAGTTCCAAAGTTTTGTTGACACATTTTGAGTCTAAACTTAGAACTTCAGTGCAATGATGCTATTGTCAAACAAGTTATGGCAACATTCGCTGCTTTTAATCTTTTCTTATGAATGCATTTAAGAAGTGAAACAGCATGCTATGGCAAGAAAAATGCAAGGAAAGAAAAATACACTTTTTGTGGGCCACAATGATGAATAGTGAATTCATTATAGGTACCATTAGTGAGGAATATATTCATGAATATATTCCATAATGATGGAGGTCCCGAGTTGTTCTTGGACTGTAGACAAGACTATTCTTTAACTTCCAACATTAATGTTGCATCTGAAATACAAGAGCAAATGCCATGGACCTTTATCCATCACCGGGGAATATGATTCATTCTTAAGAGTGAGAATCATGTAGCATCTTGCGTTAAGGTTTATTTGTGCAGATGCTGAGATGAACACATATTTTGCTTCTGTTTCCACTAAGATGCATGTGTTATTATTTTTTGTTTTTGTCCATGTTTACCTCAGGACAGCAGCTCTGCTGAGACAGAAACAATAGATTTAGCAGAGGCCTCATCTACCAGCACCAGATCAAATTTTCTTCCTGAGAGTTTAATCAGGAAATATGGCCTCAAAGTTGTATCAACAACCGCTGTAAGTCGAACAAACACATTTCTTGACAGTGACAGAGCAATGCAATAATTTTTATTTGTTAAAGTTTTAACACTTAAAGATGGATTTTTCTCAAAGGATCTATGGATGGGAACTCAATTGCTCATTGTAGATATCATGGATGCTGTGGAGCTACTCTTAAGGCCATTGCGTGGCAACAAAACCTCAGCCAGGGAAAGGACTAAGTTGAAGAGACTACTAACTGACATTGCTACCCTTATTCCAGTTACTATTGTGATGATACTCCCTGTAAGGACTTACTAACCTTGTCATTTTTCTCTTTGGGTTACGTAATCCAGGACTTAAGATGGTTGAAGACAATAAACTCGTTAACCGCCATATACAAGACTTCGATTAAAAACAAATGAGACTAAAGAACAGTTATTTTATTTTATTTTTTCCTCGTACAATGATATTTAAGGATTTGACATTTAGTTAACGGTTATAGACTCACAGTTAATGGAGGAGCCTCTGCAAGTTTCTAGTGAGCTTCAGTTTTTACGTGGACGCATAATCTAATAATCATGCACTTGCTTGCACGTGTTATGAATAAATTGTTGTCTATGAATGTGCTAATGTAAAGGAATAAGCATCAGGACTTGGAATCAAACAACTGACTCAAATTCTCTGTTCAAACAATTGGTGGAATAGCTGATTAAATCTCTTCCTTCTCTGCCATTAGTTGTCTGTTGTGGGCCATGCAGCCATTCTAGCAGCTATCCAGAAACATGCTCCGTTCTTGGTATGCTTCTTCCTACTGTAAGGCTCATTTATCAATATACCTAATGTTTATTATTTCACATTTTCATCTGTTATGATTAGATCCCTTCTCCATACTCTTCGGAGCGGTTGGATGTTGTAAAACAACTTAAGAGAACACAGAAGACGGAAGCTTGGTCCAGAAACGCTCTCTAGAATGCCATAGCCAATTTATTCCTTCGTTATGATACATGTAATGCCCATCATTTGTGGAACAACACTAGTAGCTTGTAAACAATAAATGGGGGCTAATATCTTTGCTGTTGTGACTTGAGCAGCTTACGGTGTATATAGTGACAATTGATTTGAAAAGAAAAGGAATTAGGTACAACACATCCTTTTCCCTACGCTAAGCATCCTAAATGTTGCTAAACTTATTAGCAAGGATGTATATAACCTTGTTCATTGTGCAAATCTTTGATCCTTCAAGATCAATCAATGGAATCACAGCCTGCTGATACATGAGCGTTCAAACATGCGGCACAGGAAAACATATAAACGTTTTTTGAAATTATTACACCTCTAAACCTTAATGAAGATTGCGGCAATACACTTGAATCAGGAAGCTTTACTGTGGACCAGTCATAGATTAAAAGAATAAATTTGACATCTCAAGTTTTGAGTATCTTGGCCTCGAAGGGTGGAAAGAACTTGTTCAAAACATCTTCAGTAAAGGAATATTGTCCTACAAATATGAACCTTTTTTATTAAGATTGAACGTGTTGTGAAGTTACTACAACAATCATATAAACTAGCCTGAAAGCAGGATTTGATTTTGTCTGATACTTAACCTCTTCATGTGACAGTCGTGAAAAATAATCTAGGAGGTGTATCAAAATGTCTTCATTAGGGATTTTAACCCCATCGCCAGCGTAGTGTACAGAAGAGACATTAGCAATT
>JANZXV010000001.1:9083782-9094245 GCA_027576455.1 Erythroxylum roigii | reverse complement strand
AATATTACAATCTAAATTCTACTGTGGGATGATGGTTTGTTATGGACTCAATAACCGGACTCGAACTCAAAACGCGACAATCGCTTTACATCCTTTAGTGACCAAGAAATTTGTTTGTTAATGGATAGATATATTATAAACTTCAAGCTTGCTATCGCATTTGGTTTTTAGCTACCAACTTTCCCATATTTTGATGTTTTCTACTAGCTGAGTCAGATTATTAGGTTTCTTCATTGTATCAATTCATGCAAGGTACTAGAGGCCTATTCTTTGGCTACATCTTTTGTGAAGCTATATCAAGCCATAGTTTTGGAGTTTTATGCACGTGTAAGTTTTGATATACATCTCTTAATCAATCCTTTGTTAGGTGGTAGCTTGTACTTCTTTTTTGTGATGTAAGTTTTCTCACTTTTCTTAAGCTAAATTACAAAAAGCATTACTGAGGATCAAAAGACGCATACATGTTATAATCTGAAATTGACTCCTAAATTGGTATTACACTATTGATTCTCCATTTGTTAGCTAGCAAAACAAGCAAGACTTGGTTGTTATAATCAAGCTGAGTCTACTAAATCACTGTAGTTATGTCATTAAAACATTTCCGTGATCGATTTAGCTACTAGCATAGTCATATGCTTTAGTATGTGTTTATAAGGATATGATTAGATTATCAGTTATCACATCTAAGATTCCTCCAAAGAATGAGGATCTTTTAGAAAATGTTTTCAAGATTAGTTATCTTAGTTATGCCAATCCGTAACACGCTTCAAGAGCCTCTTTGAATGTTAATAATGTTAGTTTAGGGCTTACAGCAAATCAGTTTGGTTGTAGTTTAGTGACAATTATTTAAAGATATTCTATGTCTTGTACATGTTTAAATGTATATGATAAAGTCCACAACATAAATGTATATGTATAATTGTAATGAGATTATAATTATAAGATTCATATTACATTTATGTATTATCCCTAAATATTCCTAGTCATTGTTCTATTACGATTGGACATTAATAGAATGCAAAAAGACTAGCACATGATATGTTTTTCTTTATGAAGGAAGTAGTCGGTCTCATAGGCTAAAGTATAAAAAATACTTAAACTAACGTGTGGGTGCTTGTTAAAGAAAAAGTTCATTGAACAGACCCAATATGAGAAATTCATTTGAAACATTACTACTTGTATGTTTATAGAATTCTCATTGTGATGATTGTATAAGTGATCATTAAACTTGAGATCTCCAAAGTTATCTTGTATAGGAATTGATATGTTTTGATACTACTTATGACGTATTTAATCATGGGTCGATCAATCAATAGTCATTAAATGTAGCACGAACTATATGAAAGTAGTTGTGTGATTAAAATGGGATTCATCATCCTAAAGTAACTAGAGATAATGTTCTGTTGTTCTCCAATAGTATTGATTTAGAAAATCCTTGGCTAAGATGGAATGACACTTTGTAAATAGTTTACGAATGTCATTATTTGAATTGATAGCTAATAGCGGAGAACTAATATGACTGGACTTAAAATAGTATAATGAAATGATTGAATTATACAAAAAAAATCATGCACATAAGGGTTAGTCAAAACCGCTTTCACATTCTTAAATATTTGGATGATCATGATGTGTTGCTGGACGTCAATCTTGATTTACGATTATAAATTGTTTAATTGGAAAACTAAAAATAAATTAAAAGGAGTATTAATTTATCTAATTCTAATTATGAATTACAATTATAATTTATAATTATTGTCAACATATTTGGGAACTTAATGAGTCTTATATAAAGAATGAGTTGAAGAAAGTAAAGATATTTTAATCAAGTTAGACTTGCATGTAAAATTTGAAAAACTTTATGATTAAATTTGAGATAATTAATAATCAAATATCAATAGAGAATTTTATATGGGCGTAATTGATAATTATAATCAAAGTTTATTTGAAATTAGAATTTAATTTCAATTAAATTATTAAAATGTCCAAAACTTATTATAAATAGACTTAAGATTTAATGGAGCTAAAATTTCTTGCCTAATCCTCTCTGTAAGTATTACGGAATTCTCTCAACTTATTATGTAGATACCATTAGAGGCTAAACATTTATACAACTACGGTGGTTGAGACGGATCAATTTCGGAAACTGTTCGAGAGATGTGATAAAAATATGATCAAGCTTCGAAATAAGATATGAATTTAGATTTAGATTCACGATTTAATACGATTTATGTGTTAATTATTTTATATAATTAAATTGATATTGATTTTCAGAACACCAATTTGTGAAAAAGTTTCGTAATTTTTCCGATGCGGTTAGAATTAGATACCGCCCCGCTTTCCCAACAAATAAGATCAAAAATTCATAAAGGTCTTTGCCTTCAAAAGGCCAAAAGGTAAAAGAAGAGAGAAAAAGAGTAACTCAATGTATGAATTCATGTTAGACATCATGGTCCAACAAAGTTTGTGATAGTCGTGGTTTTCCATCCAATAAAAGATGCATTTAGTGATAATTCCTCTCCAGCTCCCGCTTGTTTTATATAATTAAGACTTGTTTAATTATGTTGATAAGATAGAAAAGGACAAGGAGATATTTGGTGACTTTCTCAAAAGCATCACATTTTCCTGGAAAGCCATTCCGACAACCAAAGTGAAGCTTGAAAGAGAATCCAGGAAGGTCTTTTGTTGTAGATGACTAATAACCTAAGAGGGGATTTCTAATCAGCTTTCCACTTCCAGTCGATTTTTTTTTTATTCCTCATCTTTTTAATGGAGAAGAAAGATCATGGATCTTTGATTCTTTATTTCAAAACCATAACCACTGAGATTAGTAAAATAGTTTATACGTGAACGCTGAAACTAATGAATTGTTTAAGGGCATATTTCCCAACTTCTTAATCAACATGTACCTCTTGTTTCAGTGGTGACCCTTTAGGATTGAGGGTGACGGACAAAACAAACGTTCCAGAACAAAAGGCCATCCCCTACATAGCCACACACAACTACACCTTGTTTAGCTGGTGCTTTTCGATTTTCTCCATTAATTTCCTCCTATGTTGGATTGTTTCGTCTACAAATTAAGAAGTTTTATGTAACAATCCTTCGAAAACATTCTTTCTTCAAATTTTCTTGATGAGGAAATTCTGTACGCATAATATTTAATCTTTCAAATAGCTACTCTCTCGCCCTCCTTTTCATCCCCAGACTGGAAGACAAAACTGAACAAGAAAAGTTAAGAAACTTTCAGTATTTAATATTCTGATCCTATAACTCATGGAATCGGCAATTAAGTGCAGCTGGTTATTTAGCTACTCTTTTAAGTGGGTTACAAGTTACAACCACAGAGACTGCTGGCTTTTAACTCACCTCTATTTGCTACTGTATTATAGTATACACGCTTAACCATTTTTCAGTAACCAAAATCATAAGTAACATCATAATGTTGATTCCAATAGACAGGCATTGATTTGTCTTGGAAGACCAGACAAGGAGCTAATGCCTTTGAAACTATAGGTATAATATAAAGATGGTGCTGTACTGAATTTTCTTTTCCTTGAAGTTGCTGTGCTACATTCTAATCCTATGTTTGGATTCTGCATAACCATCATTTTCATCGAATAAATGTTGGACGTACCGTACCATTCAATCAAACGATTGATTTTCAGACCTATTTCCAGCTAATGAAACGAGGATAAGTAATGCCTATACGTTCAAGATTATTATTGACAAACCCCATTGATCCTTTCTGCCTTCCTTTGTTCTTATCATAAATTATCTGCTGTACATTCAACTAAGAACTGTAGTCACTCGCAATCAAAGGGAGTGACCAATTATATGTCTTCTTCTTAGGGATCCTCCTGTCTGTAATCCCTGCTTAATTATATGTACCACACTTTTCTACTCTGTAAGCATGTGCAGCAAGTGTACAAAGAATAGATTAAAGGAATATAGTACATGCAATAGTACGGTGAGTATATAATTTTTGGTTGATGATCACTGCAGGCACAACGGGTTTATTAGAATGCGCCAAAGTGGGGTGATTTAGATTCAGAAATTTTGTTTGTTCTTCAATTGGAATTGTTGCCCTCAAAAAGTGAGAGAGGGAATGACAATATCAAGCAGCCTACACACCCTAATCCTATCCTAAACTAAGCTCCAAAATGATACCAGTGTCCTACCCTAAATCAAGGAAGCTATAGTTTTATAAGACCGTATACATGTACAGCCAACAGTTTGATAAGGTCCTATATATTATACCCCTCCAACAGCTTTTGCTAGCCCCACTTTACAATAAAGCAAAAGCAGAGAATAAGAAAGAATACTAAATAAATGAAAGAAAAGGAAAAGAGAAGGAAACATATGCAAAGCTCGCCAACCCCACATCTCTAACAAAGTCTTTCTTTTTTTTCCTGTTTTTTTTAGCACAGTCTCAAAGTTTCTTCAACCTCATCTGAGAAAGCAAAGCAGGACTCTTAATGCTTTAGCCTTGTTTGGGTGCATAAACGAGGAAATATGGCACAGTGAAGAAAGAAAGTGAAAGGAAAAGGAGGAAAAAAAATTTATTTCCTCTTGTTTTTCTTTTGCTGTTTCTTTTTGAAGGCATGAACTGAAGTGTGTTGTTTTCGCAGAGAGCTTGCTATTTGTGATCATCTCATCAGTAATTGTTCTAAAGCTAAACTAATGATGGCAGGAAACCCTAGCTGGTGGAGCATGTATCTGCCATCACAGCAGCCTTCTACTTTTTTATCTTCATCTCCATCTCTCTTGCCTCCTCAATATTTACTTGGATCTTCTTCACTTCCATTCAGCTCTTTGCCTGATGACAACCAAGAACTTCCTCATCAGTCGTGGAGTCAACTGCTCATGTACCTCTCTCTTTGTCTCTCTCCCTCTCTCTCTGTCTTTCTCTCCCTGTCTCTCTCTCGCTCCCCTCCCTCCCTCTAATTAACAACATCTCAGTATTACTTTAGCATGCCGTACTTCTGTGACATGGTTGTTTGATGCTTACAAATCATATTTTACTTATTTTCTCAAAGTAACACAAGCTGAAGCTTCCCTCTGGATGTACTCGCATGATTTTGTGCAATCTTCTTTCTCTCAAATTTTATAACTACTTTACTTTCAAGGATATCCCTCTATGGAACGCAGTTTTGATCATCTAGGCATTGCCAATATTTTGTTTTTAGGGTTGGTTTTTCAGGTGATGAAGTTAGGTTGGCCCCGAGTCATATTCATTCTAAAAAGTTGGAGAATTGGGAAGACCAAATCTTGAATCAAACTACAAGGAATCCTGTAGTTGCTGATGTAAATCAAGAGATTTCCCAGTGTAGTGGTCAGGTAGACGAAGAATTTCAAGCACCCAATAGCAGGCCCGCATGGTCACCGGCAGCTATGCTAGTCTCTTCCCCTAGGTCATGCATAACAAGTTTAAGCAGTAATATACTTGACTTTTCTTACAGCAACAAGGCCGATGGGAGGCATCAACATCCAGATCAATCATCCGACGTAAGAACATAAAATAACGAGAAACAAAAAATCATACTTTTCTTTTTAATTTTATTCTTGAAAGATGTAACTGCATACATACATGTAAAAACTAATTCAGTTTTTATCACCAAGACACAATTAAAAAATCCATCTTTCCTGATTAAATATGAGAATTTGTTTGAAGCAGGAATTTTCGTATATCAAAAGCATATCTTAAGCTGTTTTTCTCATCTTTTTCTTTGTTTTGTTCTTTTGTTTGTATTTTTTTTTTTTTTTGGGGTCTAGTGTAATAACACAGGCACTGGTGGAGCGTGTAAGAAAGCTAGGGTTCAGGCGTCTTCACGCCAACCACCTCTGAAAGTAATACATATCCTCTCTCTCTCTCTCTCTCTCCCTCCCTCTCAAGTATGTGTTGACTGACTTCCTGCCTGTGTCTGTGGGCGGTTAATGTCGTTTTTGATTGTCTACTACTTAGAGCATGTGTGATTCTTCTGCTATGTTTCATATGTACGAAAAAGAGAAGATATGATTTTCAACAAAATGCTAGTGCGATCTATTAAATTCTACATGTTATTATATTGAACCAGGTGAGGAAGGAGAAGCTAGGAGATAGAATCACAGCCCTTCACCAGCTAGTGTCCCCATTTGGAAAGGTAATACATTGAAACTCACAGATTTACAACTTTAATTTGTACACAATACCCATAGAGCAGATTTTGTTTATCTGAGTAGATTCTGCAGAAGTCAATCGGTGCATCAGCATCCTCTTCCCCTTTAACCATGGTTTTTTGGCTCTTTTTTATAAGGATGATAACTATGATTTTTTTCTCTTTTGCAGACTGACACAGCTTCTGTCTTGTCAGAAGCTATTGGGTATATCAGATTCCTGCAGGGTCAAATTGAGGTGATGTTTCTTTCACATTTTATACTCCCTTCTATCTGCTGCAAGCTACTCAGAATCAGTGATGAGAAGCATGCAGTTAAAGTGCTCAATTATTAATGCTTTTTTTTAATTATGGAAGTTATAAAAATAATATACCTTATATATATATATATTATCTGTCCTTTGCTTTTGCTTGGTTCCTTGAATGCAGGCTCTTAGTTCCCCTTACTTGGGCAGTGCATCAGCAAACAGGAGGAACTATCAGTCTGTAAGTACATCACTTCCCAATGCAAAACCAAGATCCTCTCTCTTTCTCTTCAGTAGGCACATGTGATGTGAGAGACTAAGAGTAAGCCAGGTGTGTTTGATATTAAAAGCAAGAGAATTCCTGTATAGGGAAAGGAAATGTGTATTTTCCTTTCCTTGAGAACCTTGTCGGCCACGCTTTATTGGATCCATCACCCCCCAGAAGACCAATCTACACGAATGGCTTTGCATACAAAGAGCATCAATTAGCTATTATATTAATACTTCATAAAGAGTAGCAGCAAAAGAACAAGGTTCCAAGCTTTATGCACCTTTATCTGAAAGATACTCAATTGAAGCTATAATTTGAGTCTAATTAATGCCATTTGGGAATCAAAAGACATATAATTATACCCCTTTCTTTTCTTTTTTATTTAGCTTTCTTCAATTACATTACATCAGTCTCAAAAGAAAAGCAGTTCCTAATCAAGTTATACTCTTTTTGTTGTATAGCAAGCAAGAACCTTTATTAGCTTGTAAAGTACTTTCTCCTTCATTTGACTTCATTAATATATCTGGCGTTCTTGTATATATTTCTTTCATTCCAATGATCATTATCCTCATCATTCAGTTGAGGAATTTAGAACTACCAGATCATTACGGCTAGCTGCAGAGTAAAGAAAAGCATATGGGTGGCCGGAATCGCATCACCTTAAAGAAAAACAAAATAGTCTTTATTTTCTTGGTTTGGTTATGAAACTGAAATATCAATATTAATATACAGGATAGCCAAGATAATCCCAAGGATTTGAAAAGGAAAGGGCTGTGCTTGGTTCCTGTGTCTTGCACTCAGCATGTTGGAAGTGACAATGGTGCTTACTACTGGGCTCCGACCATAGGAAGGGGGCTTTGATGATAGGAAATGTCTTGGAATGATATAACATCATCGGCAGTCAGTCTGCTGCAAAATTTAAGGCTGACTGCTCATGATGCTATGAATTCAAGGATTGGAAGATGCACCTCACATGCCCATACATCGAATCCTTGTACCCCATTAACCTATCATCATAATCCTGTGGCTGTGCTTCCATAATGTTTCCTTAAATCCGTGTTGTAGAGCTTCATGTGTACGTCACTTTGGATTAGTGTCTTATTCATCATCTCTAAAATGATTGCTTAGCTAGAAGTGAGCATTCTATCTTCTTCTATTGTTCAAGAATGGTAACCCGATTTATTATTTTTCCTTTTTCAATTTGTTCTTAAATTCAAATTCTCTCTCCTAATTATTTTTCTCCGTTATCAATCTAGTGAAAATTTTAAAGGATAAATTATGAGTTATATTATAGTTTTAACAATTGAGAATGATTTAAATATAATTTCAAAATATGATCATAATTATAATAATTTATGATAACAAAAATTGAAAGAACCGTAGGGGTGTAGTAGAGGTTTCGCAAACTTTCAGATTTTGCCGCAGTAGTTTCTAGCGCAATCAAAAATTAGAAAAATTAAACGCACAAATATAAATCAACATCGATATTTGCTAGCGCAGTTTGACACATCTTACTTACGTCTGTGGGGACCTCACCTAACTTAATACTTTCACTAACGACAATAGTTTTATACAAAACTTTACTGAGCCGACACTACTCAACCCTTGATACTATCCCTCGTCCTCACTACCCATGAAAGAATTTCACACTTAATAGTACGATCGCCTCGTACTAACCTCAATAGAAGATTTTTTTCTCAACAATCTTATAACGAAAGAACACTAAATAAATAACTGAAGTGATTAAACAAAATTCAACATAAATGAAAACACTTGAGATGAAAAGCAAGTCTCTTAAATATGTCATTTCATCAACGAAAGAACGGAAAGTTATCAACCAAGAAATCTGCTATGAATCTTCGATATAGTTACTGAAAAATCTCACATACAACAGCTACAAAATGTCTCAAATTATCAAACGTTTCATCACCGAAACGTTAACCCAATAGAGCTATAACAACCACAACAACTGTTGAAGTTTTTCAAACCAAACCAACAACAAAGTTAACATCTACAAAGTCACAAAAACTTCTAGAATTTTCACACACCAACACCAAAACGACGACCACAAAATTATGTAATCTCTTAACATAAAAATTTGGCAATACCCAAAAAAACTAGCTACCCGATTGCTCTCAATGGACATTCAAAATAGAGGAAAACGCAACTCCCAAAATCACACAAAATCAACAATCACACAACCCTCTGTTGGTTCTTCAAAAACAAAAGAATATGCAGCTGCTGAACAAACACATAATATCTAAGAAAACCACCTTCACGTTTTCGGCAATCATCAAGGAGAACACTAATAGAACATCCCCATATACAAGAACAAAGACTTAGATTGCATAAAGAAAATCAAGTGGAAGATGGCCATTAACCCAACATATACGACAATCATCTCCTATATGGCAATGATGTATTTACGACACTAATAAAAAAGAGCCTTGATTGTCCACCACCGTAGGCACATCCAAGAACAAGGTACTCACATCATGCAAGAAGTCTTCACATAGTAGAATTCTTTATTCATCTTACCTTTTGGTCATGTGATGCACATCCACATCTTTACAAGATTAGTTCTTTATCCAAGTTAAACTTATTGTATTTTCTACCTTATCTTGATTTGAATTTGAAGTCTTTCATTATCATGGAGATCTAATTATCAAAAATGCCAAAATTAAATAATAAGATATATATCATATATCTTAACAATTTCCCCCTTTTTGACATTTTTGTCACAAATAAGAAACTCTCCTTAAATGAAATAATTGGACATATAATTCACATGGGAAAAGAAACCCCCTTAATCCAACATCCATTAAATTCTTCGAGTTCAAGAAACATTCAAAGAAACAATAATGAACAATTATCTAATCATCCAAATTTTTTCCCCTTAAGACAAAAAGATGTCAAAAAGCAAGACTAATAGTCACGAAGATACCTTAAAATTTCCCCTTGAATAGAACAATCACCAAAAACAATATGATGCCTCCCACTTAGGACAAAACAATGTCAAAACTAGAATCCTTTAATGTGATCAATCTTAGCGAATAAAGAAACATAAGAATCACTTCAATTCTATTTTCATAAGACTAATCAAATTCATAAACCCCATCATCAAGCATAGCCTCATGTATATATCAACCAACTGAACCTTAGAAAACCCATAAATAAAAACCCAGAAAGCCTAAGCGATAACTCCTTCGAACATCTTTTTTTGTTTTTTAATAAATAACATCAAACTATACTTTAAAAATATAAAGCATACACAGTTCTTGTGTCCCTTGAAGAAATTCAAACCTCGGCTTATTTCTTGTCATATTATCTCGGTCATCAACAGTCTGATTGATTTCTTCATTTGAAGTAACAGACTTATCCTTAATCTAAATAGTTTCTTCAAAAGTAGTAACTAACTGTGAATCTAGACAATTTCTTATTTTTCCTTCACTATGTCGTTGTGCTTGTACTTAACCCTTTCTAACCCAAAAGTACTTCGGTAACATTGTGTTGGACCCCGTTACTGGAGCCCAACTCCGGATCATGTAACATGAAACTTGGTAATTTTACCTTGTAGGGTTTGTTCCATTTAACCCTAATTAGCCGTCATATTTTTTTTTTGAACTATTTACATTTTGAAACCCTTAATAGACATGAATCATACCTTGTTCGTATTCTATCATCTCGAATTTCACTTGCAACATCTTCGATGTCGGGCCCATTCAAAACATGTCTCATACTTGAACTCAACTTGCTTACTTGTGGTCCAAATGGAGAAGACTTGGGGAAACTCAATTT
>JANZXV010000001.1:9056357-9070363 GCA_027576455.1 Erythroxylum roigii | reverse complement strand
CGGGCTTGGGCTTGACCTCTTTAACGAATGGATCGATCGGCCCACGGGTCGTCATGACTGAGTCCAGGCCCAATACGACCGACCCGACCAGAAACATTAATACTTGTTAAAAAAAACTAATGCAAAATTAGTGATATAATTAATTTACCTCATTTATGAAAGAAAATAAATGTGTGTTAAATAAAAAGTAAAATGGTTCACTATATATTTTAAATGAATCATAAATTCCAATAATGTTAGTAAATTTTATTAGTCTATTTGTAGTCTTATTAATCAAATGTGTTTCGACATTAAATATATTAACAAAAGTATTCAGCATTATCACTAAATTTAACATGTTAATATGGTAAGAAAAAAATAAACAGCAGTATTATTAAGTCCAAAAAATTATTATAACATGAAAATTCAGTCAAAATACAAAAGATTGATCAAACTTTTGGCACTAAATTTATACGATAAAAAATAATAATTAATAATAAAATTATTTGTAATATAAGTAATGATATTAAAAATGATAGTATTTAATAAAATGTAGATATTATAAAATAATAAATAAATATAATCAATTTAGTGAATTTATTTGAAACATATGAGGTTTGTGGACTAAAGTTAGTGATTTTAACAGAAAGATTATAATACTTTTAGAGATGTTTAAAACATAAAAGATTTTTCTACATGTCTTTATATCTTTTAATCGATATTAATTCAACTTTTCATAATTTTTTAGGAGGGTGAAATAATTACTACTTACAACTTATAAATTATATAAAATATTAAATTTATTAAAAAGGTAAGAGTTTTTAATTTAAATTTTATTAGTTTTATTTAAAATTAAAAGATAGATTTAATGGTATATAAATGACTAATTTACTTAATATTAGATTAAAATTCTTAGAATACAATCCGAGCACTATTATTCAAAATAATTTGAGTTCATAAATATATCCAAGCATTTCAACTTAATCATATTTTAATTATTTTAAACCTAATTATCTTCAAGTACTTCAATTTTTTATACAGAGTATAATTAATTAATTTTCTTATTTATTAAAAAATTATTTGTACAATATATTAATAGTAATTCACCTAATCCATAAGACCTCTTCGTGTTACGGCCCTATAAAAAAATATTAACTCATTTGACTTTCTTTTCTTTTAAAATTAAAAAAATATTTAAAATAATTGATAATAAACTATTATAAATAAAGACTCGTTTACTAAAAAAAATATTTATATACTTTTTGTAATAAAATAATACTTACATATTATATCAATTTAAGTATTATTTAAAACTTTAGATTAGAAGAAAAACAGTACAAAATACGAAGCTCAAGTCTAATTACAAATATAAATGATGGAACTTCCCACGGACTCTGTTTCCTGTCCTTTCCCATAAGCGAAGCAGAAGGTTAAAAAGCAAAAAAAAGACGTCTTCCGAAGAAATCAGACAGTTTAATATTATTTTGTCTTATAAAATTTTAGTCATTTATTTTATAAAATTTATGTTAAATTTACGTGAAATATATATAAATAAATAATTAAAATTTATTGATACGATAAAATACGCAATACGAAAAAGAGAATCTGTACTCGCAGAGTTCAAGGTCACTTCATTGCTGTCTTTTCTTTTGTTATTAAATGAAAACATACTAAAACTCAGTGTACTGGCAAGTAGATCGGCTCCAACGGAGAACAGGACAAAACGACAAACACTAGTTTTGTAAGTTAAAACTAAGTTTTTACAAAGAACAGAACAGCTGCGAAGATTTGGAACATTTATCTACTGTCTTCTATCTTCCCCAGAACTGCCAAAAGACCATGACAGAGGGTGATAAATGGAAGCATACGGCTCTCTTAGTCATTGACATGCAGGTCGCTTTCTATCATGTGCACGCTTATGGTTTTGCATATCTGGGATTTTCATGCTTTCTGGTTCTGTGAATTGTAGAATGATTTTATAGTTAGCGAGGGAATAAGGGTCGATGGAGGCAAAGCCATTGTCCCAAATGTGATCAAGGCTGTTGAGACTGCCAGGAAGCGTGGGGTTCTTGTTGTCTGGGTATTATCTACTGGTTATCCGTCTTTAGTTTATGTTTTATGTTTTCTGTTCCAAATTTTGACGTTTATTTTGTTGTTTCTTGAAATTTCTATTTATTTTGCTGGGAAGTTATTACTTGAGGAATTTCCAATGGAAAGATTAAAGGATTGGTTTATAACAAAGAAGTTGAATCCGTGAGATGAGGGTATATTTAGATCTTGAGGACGCTCTTTTGAATTGGATTAGTTGCCAAAACTACAGGCAAAGAGAAAGGTCTATGCTTTTAAGAAACAAAGATAACACCCAATATTTCTACAAAGTTTAGCTAAGACTTCGTTTTCTACTTTGTCGTGTAACTTTTGGCAACAGATCGGTATACAAAACTTTAATCTGTTGAAACGAGCTGGAGCCATAAATTCATAGCATCAGGAATTCACATGTTTTCAGGTTGTTCGTGAACATGATCCACTTGGGAGAGATGTTGAACTTTTTCGTAGGCGTTCCTATTCTGCAGGAGAAGCGGGTCCTGTCTCAAAGGGAAGCGTTGGGGCACAACTGGTTGATGGCCTTGTTATCAAGGAAGGAGATTATAAGGTGGTGAAGACACGCTTCAGCGCATTTTTTGCTACTCATCTTCACTCTTTTCTTCAGACCGAGGGAATTAAGAGCTTGGTAATCGTTGGTAAATGCTTTTATGACTTGTGAACCTTCTTTTGTAGAATAATTATGAGGCATAGTTGATGTTCAGTAATCGTTAACAGTTTTTGGTCCTTTCGTATTTAGGTGTTCAAACTCCAAATTGCATAAGACAGACTGTCTTTGATGCAGTAGCCCTGGATTATCCATCTGTTAGTGTTGTTGTTGATGCCACAGCTGCTGCTACACCTGAAATACATTTAGGTATAAATTGTTTCTTTGCTTTAGACAATCAAATTGCTTTTTTTTTTTCTTTATATTTGTGGTTTTGTTCCATGATTTGAGATTTTAACATGCAGTATTGGATCATGCAGTTGGCTCTTTTCATAAGAAGCTGACCTTGGCTTTACAAGGAGAGTTTTTTGCATGCATTTTCATGACTCTTTTCGTAGGTTATATTAAGACATATAACTCAGTGAGATAATAAAAAGGGATACCAAGAGGACGTGATGGGTGTTTTATTTTTAATCCACACAGTACGGCATTTTAGTTACATATCTTTTGTACCACAGAAGTGCTCGGAACAGAAAAGAAGCTGGAAACCAGAGCTATTCCGGAAGTCAATCCTGGAATGCTGCATAATTGTGACAGCTACTGTGATTCTTGCAGTTTTAATCGATAAGTAGATGTGTGGGGCAAAGTTTGAGTTGTAACTTGTAAGTAGGTAGAGGTAGTGAGATGGGAACATGGAGTTGTCAAGCTTTAGTTGTATACGGGCACCTTTATACCAGCATTGGCATAAAGTCAAGAAGATTGAATAGATTAAGCACTACAGACAAGTTTCCCGTTATGTGACTTTGAGCATCTCCAACTGAGATAAAGCTTGAAATCACTGGATCTGAGTGCCAATAAATTTTAGGTAGGAATTAAGGGCTACACTTGATTTTATTAACAGATTTCTGATCTCTCATATCATTAAACAAAATGGAACTTTGTGAGCTGGGTTTCACTCTTTACAAGCTTACTTGGGCTGGGAAGGTTTAGTAAATCATTAAGTACTCTCATCTCTTTGATTTCCTTATGCTTCTTCTGCTACTAGTGAGAGGCAGACACGAACTTGAAACAGTTATCAAGTTCTTTTTGTTATCTATCTTCTTTTCCTACCATCTTTCGTAATTTTAAGGTGGAATCAATTACTAACTTGGATCGCATTTTGTGTGTGAACCAGCCAACATTTTCGACATGAAAAATATCGGGGTTGCAACTCCAAAATTACAGGAATGGTGTGAAGATGAAGCATAATCTGGAGGTTGAAACAGGCTTCGCTCTTGGTGAAGGCCCTTCATTCTGATGCGTATTCTTGTGATGCAGCAGCTACATGCTATGGATGCACCTGTATGTCTATCGTGACAAAGTCCTAACTACTGTTTTATAGCAGTAGCTTTACGTGCTTACCAGCTTATTGCGTTCCAATCAAGATACATAAAATGATTGCTGTTTAATAATCCTTATGCTACTGCTTAATAAGATGGCAATCCGAAGTTGAGTTTATTATCCTGTTTACAGATGCTGATCAATAAAACTACCTGGGCATTGCTGGATAAACTTGCATTGCCACCAGTACATTACCAATATGCTTATGTTTGAAGACGGTGAAATATATATATAAGTCCAGCTAGAAAAATTGGTTTGTGGTCCATTGTTAATGAAATATATAACAACAGGAAAAAGATGACAGATGACAGATAATAGATGTAAACATGGTCGCTTGATACAAAACTTGGCACTGTTCTAGTCTGGCCTTTTTTTTTTCACCTCTATTCATCCAGAAGAGCCAGTAAAAACTTGAAAGAAACTTCCTTTGTCACCGTATTCCAATAAAGAGTTCTTACTCTTGCAACTTGGAACTTGTCACCATCGTAAGCCAATAAACATGAGTTTCTCTTTTTCATGCAAGATTAATGATTAAGGAAGAAGGAAGTGGGAGAAACCTTCCTTTATCACTGAAAGTCGCTCCCACGTTCATGAGCTTAAGGTCAAATCTTAGCGAAAGCTCCCACTTCCCTGGGGAGGGAAGAGGTCTTGCTTAAGACTACACTCAATGGTGAAATAGTAATGCTTACTCTTCTGCAGAAGGAAAGCTTCAAAACTTTTTTTTTTCTATTTTTTGGTGTCAGAAAGAAAATGGAACTTAACGAGTTAGATTCATATTTCTAGATGTTTAGGATAGGAATGGCATAATTTTGACAGTAAGACAACTTCGAATAAGACCTGCAGGAACGACAAAACAAGGACCAAAAGAACATTTAACTCATTATCAACAATGTCCTTGGTATACGATTATAGATTAAATAACTATAATAAAGAAAACTAGTGAATGTGACCTGATATCATACAAAGTGTCTGAAAAGTACTAAACGAATATACAAAGAGGCAATTTACTAGAGAGATTGGTTGAATTATACAATCAATGCATTTTTATTTTCCTTTGAAGGGACAAACTAATGAAGACCACCAGCAGAATGGAATTGTCATCTAGCTAAGCACAAAATTTGCAGGCTGGAATATTCTTAAGCTTTGTATTTCTTCTCTTTCACGTTTGCTATATATGATAGTTTTTTTATTAAGAAAGTCCCTTCTAATTAGTACGTGCTGTCCTTGTTATACATTTTCTAAAACTGAACCAGTGGTGGTAAATCATGAATCATCAATGATGTTATCTTTGCTTACTGTTCCCTTGCCTCTGTGTATTTATACCACATACCTTGACCTTCAAACCTGAAAAGCAACTTGGAACAAAGAAGAAAAATTTATGAACGTGTAAATCAATGGCTCCAATAGCTGTAGGTGACACAATTCCTGATGGCAGTCTTGCATATGTTGATGACAGTAACGGTGTCCAAACCGTATCAGTGCACTCTCTTGCAGCCGGTAAAAAGGTTATCCTAGTGGCAGTTCCTGGTGCTTTTACCCCTGGTTGCAGGTTCAAACAAATTTTCTTATCTTTTGCTTCCTCTATATTGATATGTGGACCAAGCCATCCTAGCAAAATGAGAAAAACCAACAAATTTCCAGATTCTTCTTCTTTTCCTCATCAGATTCATGTAATTTTAAGGTATAAACATATAATCAGCACTCTGCAGCTTGCGTTTCTAAATTCAACGAATTTTTGATCTGCTGTTCTACATCCAGTTCTGGTTGTACACTTTTTATGAATAAAGAGTAAGCAGACAAACAGAGAAAGCTGCCCATCCATGGACTGTTTCTTGAAAAATTTTCTAGCATGATTCTTTCAACATCAGAAGCTCTGTTCATTGGGACCCCTTCTAATGAGGTTCTTTTCAAGTCATGATTATAACGTTCCCATCAGAACAGCATCACTCGTGGTACTTTCTTGGTGAAAACATTTCCCTAATTGCAGTTAATGCATACATGTCGACTCCAATGTTCAATACGTATATTTTACAGTTGTGACTGGATGTTAGAGCATGCAGTTTTCACTTTTAAATTCCTGAATCAAAAAAATAGTTTGAAGTGTCTTTAGGAATAGTTGAAACTCTTAAAAACTATTCGCTTCTAAAACATAATGCTTTTGACAGCTTGAAGCACGTACCTGGATTCATTGAGAAGGCAGATGAGCTTAAGTCAAAAGGGATTGAAGAAATTTTGCTGCTAAGTGGTAAAAGATTAAAACTTTTGATACACTGTTCCTCCTTGTTGATTAAAAGATGGAATTTTGTTCCCTTATTCGTTTTTTCTCACCGTTTTCGTGAGATCTCTGTTGCAGTAAATGAACCTTACGTGATGAAGGGTTGGGAAAAGACATACCCTGAAAACAAGCATATCAAGTTCTTGTCTGACATGGCTGCAGCCTACACACTTGCTCTGGGACTTGAATTTGATCTTTCTGATAAAGGACTCGGGTTTCGTGCCCGAAGATTTGCCCTTATGATTGATGATCTCAAGGTGAAGATTGCTAATATTGAATCCACGGGGGAGATTAGTGTCTCTACTGCTGAAGAACTTCTCAAGGCTCTTTGATTATCTGAAAAGTTCTGGCTCTGTGTCTCCAGAAACTCTTGGTTTGTGCATGTAAAAGCATAACCAATAGCTATTACGCCTTGCATTAATGTTGCAAGGACTGTTTTACGAATGGAGCAAACAATAATTTCCTTTCACATCTTTATTTAATGCTAATTTTAAACGAGTAACATGTTGTATGTGCTTGTAAAATAAGAAGTTGAAAAGTCTTGATCTGTTGAAAGATTGTATTACGTGTATAAGCATTTAAGATGTTATCCTATCCAAATTCTGTTAAGTGGCAGGTGCATGAGCTAATGATTTCTGAATTTATTTGTGCTTGTCAAATATGAACAGGAAGAGTAAGCATAACAGCCTGAAAACAGAGTTCTTCCACTAAATCAACTCGATGTAAGATATGGCGGACAATTAGAGGCACATATTTTTTTAACAGCTCTTTTTTATCCGTCTGTTTCAGTCTCTATTGGTAAAAACAAGTATAAGATCAAAGTCTGCTTTTATTGTGAGAGGCCATCCATTGCTTACCAAGAGCAATAACTTGTCCACCATCTTTCTTCCTAACCTCTATCAGTACTGATGTTATTGTTTCCTTCTCCCCCACAACCTTTGCCTCTATTTCTACTTCTTCCTGACAATATATATATATATATACACACACACACCAAAATTCAGCACACATTAGAAAAAAAAATGAAAGCTTATAAAAGGGAATGGTAAATTGCTGGTCTCTTCTATCTTGACAATAACTTGAACAGATGTTAAGAAAATGCAGAGTTAGAAAGGGTATCCTTATGTACGATATGAATGGAGGCATTTTAGGAATATGGTGCAAAGCATGAAATCTGATACATCTCAACATTATAAATGCTTAGCTTTTTTCTTTTCTTTGCCTTTCCTTAATTAATTCTTTTGGTTGGAGATCATGGATGAGAAGCATTTCCTCACAAACTTTAATACAAATTGAACCAAAGTTCCTCAAATGCTCTTGGCTATATCCTATCTTCTAAAGCATTGTTTTCCTTTAACAACCAACACGAAGAAGGAGAGCTTTCTCAAGACTCAGCTAGATGGGGCAAGACTTCAGTGACCAGAAAAAAAGCCAAAAAGAAAAAGCATAGGAGGACTATATCCCCTTAATGCCTTTTTTAAATGTTGTCCCTCCTTGTGTGGCTATTAGAAGGCATTGGCAGATCTTGATGTGGGCTGATTCTGTTAGCTGCGTGTTAAGTTTCTTTTGTTTGTTTTGACAGTGGCTTTGTAATAGTGGCTTGAAAGGCTACTTTCTCTAGTTTGTTTCTCCTGTTTAGGTGTGAGTTTGGTATTCTTTGTTCATTGTAAATGATGTTCCTTTAGTAATTTTAAATATTTTAAAATTAAAAAAAAAACCAACTTATTTTCCTGAATCAAATTTCTGAAACAAAGCCCATGAAAATAGCAGATTTTTGAACATCAGTTGGAACCTGATGAAGTGGACACCGTTTGTTACAATCAAAAGTTTCTCTGAGGACTCATAGCATATCATATCAACAAAAACGGATTAAGGATAGGATAAGACAAGTAAGAAAACAAACCTGAAGCTTAGCAGCGGAGAAAATTGAAATGTTGAAGTCAACGGAAACTCTAACCTCGCCGGCCAAGGAATAAACAGCTGCCGCCCCCACGTCGTCGATCAAAGTAGCCATGGCTCCTACATACCAATTCCCATCTGCATCCTGTGTACATGTACAAACATAATGTTAATCCCACTAGCTATATCATCTACATCATGATGTTAGTTTATGTTGTCTTATTAACTCATCAATAGACTGAAGAGCGAAGTCGAGGCAACAATGAGATGGCGATGTACTTAACTGATATATTATCTGAAACGATGAAATTGCAGCGTACAAAACCCTTTTGGGACTCCACCACTTGTAGCCCTTGTGTGCTTAAGGCTTCTAATTCATGACTGCTTGTTGATAAACTCCGAAGCCAATTATTAGACCTCTCCACCTTTGGGTCTCCCATCAAAAATTGTGTGTTCTAATCTTTTCTTTAGTTATTAGTATAGAGAGAAGAATCTGATAAGATTTGTTTAATTCTTAATGGACTATCTAATTTGTTTTACCCAAATTACCTTTTAATATTGTTTCAAGTAGTGGACTGGTTTTCATGTCTTTTTCTGCATCAGCGGGTGAAAAGAGAAGGGCTTTTGTTTGAACTTTGAATCTTGTTTAATAAGACAAACGATTTCAGGAACTGATCTTACAGGTCAAAACGAAGAAAAGAACTTATTTTTACAACTACGCTCAGTGAATTCTGATGCAACCTGACGAAAACGAGAACTTGTCATGAAGTAGTCAACGAATATAAAAATAAGTCCTCGAGGGTGTGACTAGATGATTGAGAGAGGAGCTTGACTTTAGTTAGGTTCTAGATTTGATTTTTTACTAGCCCCTCTTATAAGAGTCTGGGGTAGTCGGAGTTTTACCTATGGATAGTAAGACCCTCTGTGATGCCGCTTGGCCCTCTACTGGGATGTAGCCACTTGGCTCTCTAAGTTAAAATTTGAGAGTTTCACACTTTTTAGTTGTTTTCTGATAACAAAAAGTAGTCGAGGGGTAGACCAATTGGTCCAGATTCCTCACTTAAGACTCTCCTTTATAGGAGGTCTTGAGTTTGAGTCACGCCAAAGGAGGAGAAATAGGCATGTTCCTATTGATGATCCTCTAGTCCCTTAGGTACTGCTCCTTGATCGGATCAATTACAGACGCCTCGCTTCCAGCGGCAGTGTGAGAGTTGGAGCTACTAGAAAATTCGAGGGTTGATGAGAACCTGATGTTGAACAAGGAAGAGCCAGTATATAGGCTACGTATAAATCAGAAGGATCTTGAAACTTAGGATTAATCTGACTAAGTCAGGATACCTAATGTAATAAAAAAAAAATAGTTTTCCCTAGGTATCATCACTTGATAATACTTGGGAAAATAAGACTACAGAGGAGAAAGGTCTTGTCTTGAATATGAAGCAGTACAGTTCTATTCTGAGTTTTGACACGAACACAATCCATGCTCTAAAACAAGCTAAGAAAAAGAAAAAGAGATTCAAATGGTGTGAGGCATCTATAACGAAAGATTCAATTGTTTGCTTAATTTCAGTAGGTATAAGCATAACTACACGATTCTATGCATGCGGTGCAAACATTAAAAAGATAAGTTCGATCACCAACAAAGTCAAGTGAGAAGGAACAAAGCGATGAAATGATTACCTACAGCATGAAGAAAATCAAATTATGTTTGTTTCTCATCTCTGATACCTGGCAAGCATAAGAAAGAAGTAGATTAAGTGACTGTTTTGATGGATTTTTCGAAAGTTAATAAGCACTTTTTTTCACCATTTTTTAAAAAAACACTTTTTTTAATATATATGATTTTTTTTGCAATCAAAATACAACTTTTTAAGAAGCTCAAATTTGGAGCTTCTAAAAAAAACCTCTCAAATGACTTTTTCAGGTAGGTTTTTCAGATCAATTAATTAGTCCATTTTGTCTTTATATTTTATACATAATTCTCACAATACCTACAAACTCATTTTCACATTTATCTTACAAACTCATCTTCTCTATATATTTATATGTTTTAATATTTATTTTTTATATTAGTTTTAATTATATATTTTAATATTTACTTTGGTATTCAGTTTGCAATTTCTATCGAGTGTTCAGAACAAAATCTAGTCACGGTACTATTGGAGAGCACAGTGACTTGATGTGACAAATAAATATGAGTCTAGCAATTAAACTCACGGGGCTGAGAGAGAAAAGTAACGGGCTGTGACAGATAAAGACAAAAATGTTGGAGAATACACTCAGTCAGACCGTCCCATATTTTACACTAGATCTCTATAAATTGACTTCAAATTGCTATGATTTTGTGGTGGAGAGGTAGAGCAATGTGTTACGAGCCCAATGGTTCAAGTCTCATGTCATTAAGAGGTCGGACGAAGGAGATATAGCCAAAATATTAAAGGATGTTCGTCAGCGTCCAACCTTAGTTACGAGCCCAATGGTTGGCTGTTGAATTTGCAAAGTCACAATTGTCTGTGATCGTCTGCACCCGCGATCGTCTGCGATCGTCATCTGAACTCGTGATCGTCTGCACTCGTGATCATCTGCGATTTTTCCAGTCGCACACCCTCTCTTCAAATCTTCATAACTTTCAATCTAGAACTCCAAAAATTTCAAACTTTATATCAATAAAATGCTAAAAGAAAGATCTACAACTATTTTCCAACTCTAAATTCATCCTTTTGGTCATCTCTGAAAACACTCACTTATTTACATATATGCATATGTTCTTAGTGAATAGAAATAGAGCCTTCATTTCTATTTTCTTCAAAATATTTTTGCACCTAGTTATACATATTTTCCACTACACTCATTTAGTTCCATCAACTCTTCCATTTCATCTTAACTCGTCTCTATATCACAATTTTATCTTTTAACATATTAATCATCGAATATGCAAACACAAAAGATACGACATACCTAAAATTTCCTCACTCACTTTTCAGTAAATATGTATATAATTATTTCCTAACCCTTTAATAATGAGCTAACGTGATGCATGCTTCAACTTATATAGAAACAAAGAACTATAACAAGCTTACTTGTTTAAAGCTCTAACATCTTCAAAATCTCCAAAAACCCTAACTCTCATGCACCCACATGCACCGTTGTAGAGGTTAATAGTTTCGGTTTTTCTTGAGGCAAAAGAAAGAAAACCGAAGTTGGGAGTAGCAAAAAGTAGAAGAAAACAAAATTTAACTCTGATGGAGATTTGAAGAAAAACTCTGTGTAAATGAAGAAATGTGAAGAAAACAAAGCTATAAAGAAGATAAAGACAAGAGTACTGTACTTGATCTTTCAAAGCTAAGAAAAATGTGACTTTAGATTTATACACTTGTCTAATTTCTATAGTCCTTAACTAGTTTCCCAACTAACTAGTTCTTATTGAACTAGTTTCATAATCCCCATCTTTTTATTCTAATTGTCTCTAAATTCTCAATATCATTTATCAAAAATCCCATAGTCACCCATACAATTTTCCACTATCATTTGACTCTCATTTCTATTTTCATTCATCAATTTACTTGCCAATTGGCATTTTTCCTAATCCAGTAATATTCAACAAATTCTAAAATTCTCCTAAAATTTCTAAATCAATACACATATTCTTCACATCGATTTTCAATTCAATTAACTCATAACTTTCACATAATCACATTTATAATATACCCGAAATATGTCAATGGATGCATGTATAATTATTTTCATATGTAAAAATTAAAAATTCACGTGCGTGAATGCTAACCTTATGCATGAGCATGAAATGCATTTTTCTAAATCTGTCATTGATCTTTCATATACCATATTTTTGAAGTAAATCACACGTTAATATAGACTTAATACTCGATATACAAAATGCACAAGAAGGGGGGTTGAATTGTGTATTCCTTTTTTTTATGATCCCCTTTTTAAGATTTTCTTTAAAATTTTGCTTTTTCTAAAAACTTTTTAAAAACAATAATATGAAGTATTGCAATTTATTTTCTAAGTGCTTGTATGAAACAATAAGAGTAGTAGTTGAGAGTTGAGAGAGAGTCGACATGACAAATTTATACTGGTTCACCCCAAACCGTGAGCTATGTCTAGTCCTCAGAGATCTTTCTGAGATTTCACTATACTTCGCAAAGTTACAAGTATTCTTTGGCTCTGAGTCTCTTTAGGTCTCTTACAGCAAGTATTCTTTTCACACTTAGCCCCTTCAGGCTATCTGCTTTTCTTCTTTCAACTGAAAGATATTTCGAGCTTTGTTACGGATAAGAATAGCTCTACGTTTAGCACAATGAAATTTCTAGCTTTTTTGAATTTTACTAACTCTTTTGAAAATCTCTAACTTCTACAGTCTTCGACTCTGACTCGTATTTATAGCCTTCGTCTTCAATCGCTTCTTGATAACTGCTTCTTTCTTCTTGTTTCTTGATCTTTGAAGAATCAGTTATTCAGTTGAGTTCTGTAACTAACTCAAACTGATTAATCATCTGACGTGGTATCAGGTCTTCATCTTAGTTTCGCTTTCTGCTTCCGTCTCATTTTGCTTCTATCTCATTTTTCTTCCATCTCATTTTGCTTCCGTCTCATTTTGCTTTCGTCTCATTTTTCTTCCGTCTCATTTTGCTTCTGTCTCATTTTGCTTCTGTCTCATTTTTCTTCCGTCTCATTTTGTGTCTGCTTCTGACTCAGTTTCTTCGCGCTTCGTCTTACTTTCTTCTTTTATTATTATTTCGTCTTCATCAAAATTATTAATCGTAAAGTCATTTTGACTTAACAAACACTAGCTAAAAAAATGATATCCACATCTAATAATAACACAATAACACAACCAACACTGCAATAAACCCACCTTTGAGAATCTCATCTCTTCAAACCATTTAATATAATTCAAAATCCCTAAACGCATTATTCCATTTTATTTTTCTAGAAATCAACTCAATAATGATCAAATTGTATATAATTTTCCATATTCTGGGTTTTGGGTTTCATTTTATTCAAACCTTTTTCGGAAACTGTTAACTTCAATAACTTATATGTATACTCTAGGTAATATCGATTGGTTTAAGGATTCTAAAATCAAGATTCAAAATTCTTAACTCTAATTTCTTATAACACGAACTCTTCAAATTAAAAATAATAATATCTAAATATGATTTACGGTTTGTATTTACAAGATCTTAATATAAACTTTGCATATATTTAATAATTTGATCTAAATTGCAATCATTTTGCAACCAATTCCAAAATTATTATCAATAACAATCAAATAATTTTATTCATATTACATAATTAAAGTTGATTCTGAGATCAATGTTGGGAAATTAAAGCGGGATCTAATCCTGCGCGTAGCGGAATAGATACAAAACTCTTTTTTGTTTTGATTTTCTGAAAGCCAAGATCACTTAAATTATATAAAATGATTAACACATAAATTATAAAAAAATCATGGATCTTAATTCGTACCTTAATCTGAAGCTTTATCCTTTTTCTTGTCATTTCCCTTAAACTATTTGTAAAATCGGTTCATCTTAACCATCGCAGTACCATAAGTCTCCAGCCTCTAACGATATTCATAAAACGTGTCGAGCGAACTTTACAACTATTTTATAGATGTGTTGGTCCCTGAATTTTTCTTGATGAATTTAGCATGATGTCAAATTAGGTTTTGAATGATGAATTGTTTTGATTGGATTTTGA
>JANZXV010000001.1:9031571-9045981 GCA_027576455.1 Erythroxylum roigii | reverse complement strand
TAATCAAGTTGGACTTGATTGTAAAGTTTGAGAAACTTTATGATTAAATATGAAATATTTAATAAATAAGGATCAATGTGGGATATTGAATCTTATATGAGGATAATTGGTATTTAAGTAGAATTATTTGTAATTCTAATTAAAGTTTAATTGAAATTAGAATTTAATTTCAATTAAATTATTAAAACGTCTAAAGCTTATTATAAATAGGCTTAAGCTCTATGGAGCTAGCACTTCATGTTTAACCCTCTCTGTAAGAGTTACGGAGTTCTCTGAACTCGTTCTGTGGATACCATTAGAGGCTGGAAACTTGTGCGGCTATGGTGGTTGAGATGAATCAGTTTCGAAAACGGTTTAAGGGATACATCAAGATAAAGATCAAGCTTCGGAATAAGGTACAAATTAAATTACGCTTTATTATGCTTTGTGATAATCATTTTATAGAATTAAATAGATTTTGGTTTTTAAGAAATCAAAAGTCACGAAAAAGTTTTGTGATTATTTTGCTGCGGTAGAGATCGAATCCGGACCCGATTTCCCAACAACAATGACTGGGAAATTTTTGACAAACACAGCTGTTGCTCTTCTAGGCTGGTTCCGTGAAGTGAGATAACATGTATTAAAAAGCTTCTGTTTTTTTATGTCAAATAACAAAACACAGCGGTATATGCCTGACATTCATATCCTACATTCATATATTTCTCGTATAATTAATTAAAAATCATTTTCATCTTATGGATGTTTAGTAGCTCACTAACTTATAAAATATAATTCAAAGGATAATTATACCGAAAAAATAAAATTATAATGAGGTGATAATTATGATATTTATTTTTATTTAATAATTATTTTATAAAGAGTAGATACTAACATAACAAAAAGAGTAACACGTATTATATTTTTTTCTTATTAAAAAAATAATTTTATAGGCTAAAGCATGAAATACTTAAATATATATGTTAGTGTTTGTCAGAAAACTAATTCCTTAAATAGTTAGATATTAATAATTTCATATCAAATATTACTTGTATGCCTATTAAAATGCTCATTTTGATGATTATATATTTAAAGATTTTTAAAGTATTTCATATAGAAATTGTTATATTGTCTATTACTTAAGATCTATCCTAGTCAAAGTTAGCTCGATTGGCAATTATTAGACATGGTATGAACTATGTGGAAGCAATTGAGTGATTAATATTTTATTTTTCATTTTAAAGTAATTAAGGAAAATGTTCTATTATTTTCAATTAATATTAATTTGAAAATCTCTTCATGAACGTGTCATGATATTCTAAAGATAGTTTTTAAATGTTATTAAAAGAATCAAATACAAATGTTGAAGAAATAAAATGATTGGACTAGAATAAAATAGAAATTAATTGCATACTCTATATATGATCAAAACATTATATGATGAAATGATTACATTATATGAAATATTTATATACAACAAAGTTACTGAAATCACTTCATGTTTAATAGTTAGATAGTTGTCATATATTGCTAAATATTAATCTTGATATGTAGATATAAATTACTTAATTAGATAATTAAAGATAGATCGAAGGAGCTTAATTTATTTAATCCTAAAAATAATTTAGAATTAATAATTTGCATTCATTGTTAACATATATGGGAGCCTAATGAATCACACTTAAAGGACAGTTGAAAAGAAAAAATGTGATTTAAGTTAAACTTGATTATAAAGCTTGAGGCATTTTATAGTCAAATATAAAATATTTTAAAAATAAGAACCAACCATAGATATTCGATCTTATTTAGACTTAATTAGTATTTAAATTTTAATTAAAGTTTCATTAAAATTATAATTATAATTAAACTAAATTAATAAAAATCTAAAGTTTATTATTAATAGGCGCGGGCTCTACAAGAGTTAACATATTTATTTGATACTATCAGAGTTTGAATAATTTTACGACTAAAGTGGTTTTTAATAAGTTATTTCAAAAATTGACTTATAATACTATTAAAGGCCTATACTTGTACGACTAAAGTGATTTTTATTAACCTATTTCAGAAATTGGCTTTGTGAGGGAGTTGTTGGAAGGAAAATCAAGCTTTATAATAAAGTAAGATTTATGATTAATGATTTATTGTCTTTATGGATATAATTAAAGAAATATTAGTTTTTAGAAAATTATAAAAAATTATTTTCTTCCACTATATACTTGGTGAGATTGTGTCTAAATTTTGCAATCATAACTTACACATTGGGAAAAATGTTGCTAAAGAACTTTCATTATCATTTCAATGTGCAAATGATTATACTTCATAGTATGGTGGCATAAAAATAACTAAAACATTTATAAAGTTTCATAAATTGGTTTTAATTAAGAAAAAATTACATAATGATGCACAATAACTCATCCAAATCAATAGCATACTTATTTTAGTTTTCTACGAATTAAATTAATCAATGGACAACTACCAAAATTAAGAATTATAAAACAACTAATGATAAATCAAGGTAATAACTAATGCAAGATATAAAAAAAAAAACTAATACAAGAGGAAACTAGAAAAGCTTTTGAATGTAAAGAGTAAATACCATAGGGTTAAAGTCCACAATCTTACATTAATTAAGAATTAATGATACACTATTTTCTCTCAGTTTGACGCAATTAGGGACATATCATAACAAACATTAATACTATATATCATCAAAAGTACGATCTTTTTAATATACAATCGCAAACTATTTAAAACAATAAAAGGAGAGGAAGAAATAGACACCAATCTAGACAGGTTCAAAGTTGCAATAAAAAAACAATATAGAAAAAGTTAAAACAGATCTCCACCATTTAGAATTTGGAAGTAGATATTACGTATTCTTTATCCAAATTTTAGAAAAATTGAATGACAAGTGACCATCTTATTACATACTTGATCAAAACTCTTAAAAATGCAAAGCTAACTTGAAAGCTCAATTTTGCAAATAAAACACCATAAGAAAAGAATTAAATCAAGATCTCACCTCTAAAATCAAGATTAAGGTCTTAGAACTTTTTGGTAAATTTTGAAGCGAATCAAAGATGTATTCTAATCATTAAGTTGATGATAGTTGTAAAAGGTACACAAATTAACCTCTCCTTCTCTCCTTAATCTGTTTTTCTCTCAAGTTTTGAATAAGAACTATTCTCAATTTTTTAAAATCAGATTGGACAAACTAGTTCATTAACAATAATAAGGAACCAACCAACTTTTTGGTTCAAATGTTTATAATAATTTTTATATATGAAAATTGGTTGATTTTCTAAATTGGAAGTCATTACTCAAACCATAAGATACCTTTTCTTTTCCGGTTTTTACAAGTCTCCTTTTTTAATCATACTTTTCAACCTTTTCATGTCTTTTTTAAATGTTTCCATTGGTCTCTTCCTTTAATTAGAATTCTCCAACATTTTAAATTTTTTTTTCAATCTCTTCAGTGTTTTTTGCTATACACATTATTGTGGCAACCACTTTCCTTACTTCCCTTGGCATCATTGATCTTACATTGAGAACATAACTTAGTAAGTCTTCAATTTTTTCTCCATTTATATGAAATCGAGTTCTAAGTAATGTTTTTGATGTAGGTTTCTAATTATGAACCTGAATTTTCTTAAATAACTATAGAAAATGAATATCTTTTATATGTTGAGCTTTGGAATTCAAATACTTCACCTTCTTGGGTGTACTATGCTCTACTGTAGTTTAGGTTGCTATTTATCATATGCTGTAGTAAAGCCACATTGCAAGAGGGTTCAAAAATCAAATACTTACGATAAAAATAACAAAAGTATCACAAGTAAGCAAGAATACAACATTTTAGTTTATTGAAGTTGTGTTATTTAATCTAGTTTTTGGCACTAGACATTGTATATACAATAATGGATTTTGGTGTTGATTAGGTTGAAGTATCACATCATCCTTATCAAACCTTATTGAAAATATGTCTTCACATATATACAAGTTTAATACTGTAGATTTATAAGGACTAACCTTAATGCGGAAGTACTGGATCGATTTGCTGATTGCTAATCTTCGTTTTACGGTTGGCTACTAGAGTCACCGATTAATCCACATCCCAAACTCTAAGCCTTTGATGATTGCTTTTCGTGAGAAAGTATAGAGAGAGTTTCTAAGAATACAAGGAGAGATTTTTTTCAGATTCACTAAATGTAATCATCATTTCCTCGTTTTATATGAGGACGATAACCGTCGGAAGTTACTTCTTGTGCAACTTCCAACAATAGGAATCACATTCGATAGCTCCTTAGAAAGTTCAGTGCTTACACAAATCCAAGCATAACCAATTCTACTTTTCATAGCAGTATGTTCATCCATGCATAATGGTTTGCCAACATGACTAACTAATGAGCTTAACCTCTGGGTGGTCCAATATTCCAAGGAAACATTGTGAAAGTTAATCTAGAGAGGGACATTTTGAATCTTTATAGTTTCAAACAGGTAGTTAGGTTGCTAAGCTTGTAAAAAGATAGGTTGGTTTTCGAGATGCCATGGACCATCTTCAAGGATTTTTCGAGCATTGGATATAGATAAATAAATGAAGAATATGAGGTTATTCTTAGTGAGTAAGACATCTAATAAACCCTTTGCTTTCCATGTTCTAGTGGCCTAGTGTTGTATGAGAGGGAAGGCGAGTCTTTGATTAATGAAAAATCTTACAAGTGTTGATTCCCAGCTTTTAACTTCCTTTTGGAGAGTCAAAATGTCAGGACACACCACAAGCTTTCCATCCAACTCTTGAGGTGGAGTAAAAGTGAGGGTCTAGGATGGTTTATCACAAACCACTTGCTTCTATGTTTTCGGGGGAGGTTGCTCGGAAGGTGAAGAAGGTAATTGTTTTTGGGAAGGTAGTGTTGAAAGTGAAGACAGGGATGACTACTGGGATGAGTTCTTAGAAGATGAGGATGAAGATAGTTTGGTGGGAAGGGGCAATGGGGAAAATCAAAGGGATGCAAGACAAAATTAACTGATTTATTGCTAAATAAAAGAGGTGCGAGTTGTAGAAAGGGAGTCTGATAGAAGCAATGTGAGAAAAACAGTAAGATGATGCTGGTGGGAAGAGAAAATTTAGAGGGAAAAGACACGAATGTCTTTGAGAGGTCAAAAATAGGTTGTGATAATGGAAGAAAAAAGCTGAAAGCAATCCGGAAGGATGGAGAAAAGGACATAAGGAACAACTTTTTACTTTTGGCTATATTTGCTCGATGTATTAACAAAATTTTTATAGTTTTTATTAATAATTAATATTAAATAATTAAATACTATATATTTAGTTGGTAGCAAATTAGATTATGGAAAAATAAAAATAGAAAATAGAAATCACTTTTTATAATTTTCATAAGTTATGAAAATTGAAATAAAACAAAACTAAGAATTCAAACAAAATAAACAAAATACGTTTTTTTTCATTGTGTTTTAATGGTAATAATAAAACACTACATTTTGATACTTGACACTTTTTTTTTATCTAGTATTTCTGCGGTAATAAATTGCATTTCTTAAGTTATGATTAGTATAGATTAGATAATTACACTTTTTCCAACTTCAATTATTAATTTAATAGTTAAAATAAACATGTCATTTAACAAATTATATTTAAGTTAGATAAAACACCTTTTTATTTGGTAGTATTAGAGATCTAAACCCATATGCCATTCGTTCCAAAATCAATTCACAAATTCATAAAATATGGACAAAATGTTTTTCTTAAAAAGATCAAACTCAAGAAAGTATACGGAAGGTGGGGTTGCCTCGTTTTTCTATGTTTCAACCTAAATTGAGATTTAACTAGATCTTGATTAACCAGCACTTTTAACATTAACTCAGTATCTAATTATAACGCCTTATCCCTTTGAACATTTCCAAAATATCATCCAAACTGGCCCCACATAGATAGTACTCTCACACTTATGACATCTTGGGATCATTGACTTGGCCATTTCTAAAGCCAAGTCATGTCAGTCATACCCACTTCACACACTAGAATAGACATGCTGAGTCAGCCCAATGTTGACTATTTTACTCAAAAAGCAACTGCCCTTTTTACATTATTTTTTATTAAAGAAAATTATACAAAACAAATATGAGGAAATAGATCCGGATGTATTCTCGAAAAGGATACGTTAGCATCCGATAGGTGCAATATCAAAATAGGCTATACTAACAGCAAAACGTTCAACCTGAATAGTGAGCCAGTCAACATATTTATTGCTCTCAAGTATGCATGCCAATGAACATCAGACCCGTTTCTTATAAACCAAATTAGTTGTAACTGTAAGTGTATTTTGACTTTGTCGAACCAAAACACAAGTTTAAATCAAACTATTTATGGCTTTTAGTTTCCTGTAATATTATAATTTCAAAAAAATTCATAAATGTGGAAAATGAATTATAAAAATTGAAGGTGTTGATCAATGGACGGTGAGATATGATTAAGATGTTACTTAACCTTAGAAAACTACTGGTCTGTAAATGAATCCATTTTGTTTCAACTTTCTTTGCTTTAATTATCTCCCACTATCCTCACTCCCATTATCTCTCCCCCTCTCTCTCTCTTCTATCTAAAATTATCTCTTTCTCGCCCTGTCTGTCTTTTATGGGATTAACCGACGCCGTTGATCATCTGACCGGCATTCCGTCCATCGGCTCCAATGACTGGCCATTTGGATTCTGGTAAAGGAAAGTTTCATCTCCGGCTTCCGTCTGAGATCCGTTTATGTTGATTTGCTGATATACAGATCATAACTATTTCATCCTTTTCGCTGTGATGTTATTATCCAATGCGTGATGATCCATTGAAGCACACTGAATCCGGATAACTGTTCACCGTCCGATCAACAATCCGTGATTGAGTAGTTTTTTATCGTAATTATTTGTTTTAGGGTTAGGGTTTGAGAAAATGTTCAAGAAGATCATGAAGCGTAAGCCCTCCAAATCGGAGGGCAACGAATACGGGTTCGGGCCGTCGGGTAGAAACTCTGGGTCGGGTCCCCCCTCAAATGTGGTGGTTAACCACGCGTCACGCACGGCTCCGACTACTCAGGTCGGTTCGGCAGCGGTAAAAGCTCCGCCACCAATGCAGGCGGTGGAGCCGCTCCCTATGTTCCGCGACGTGCCGGCTTCGGAGCGCCAAAACCTGTTTCTGCGAAAGCTCCAGATTTGTTGCTTCCAATTCGATTTCAGCGACACGTTGAAGTCCGCTCGTGAGAAGGAAATCAAGAGGCAGACACTTCTAGAGCTCGTGGATTTCATCCAGTCCGGGTCCGGTAAGATATCGGAGGTTTGTCAGGAGGAGATGATTAGGATGGTCGCTGTCAACATTTTCCGATGCCTGCCTCCGGCGCCTCACGAGAACACGGGCCAGGAAGCGGCTGATCCAGAAGAGGATGAGCCGACCTTGGAGCCGTCATGGCCTCATTTGCAGCTTGTGTACGAGCTTTTGTTGAGATACGTCGTTTCGTCTGATACGGACGCGAAGGTCGCGAAGAGGTATATTGATCACTCCTTTGTTTTGAAGCTGTTGGATTTGTTTGATACAGAGGACCCGAGAGAGAGGGAGTATTTGAAGACGGTTCTTCATAGGATTTATGGGAAATTTATGGTTCATCGGCCTTTTATAAGGAAGGCGATTAATAATATATTCTATGGGTTTATATATGAGACTCAGAGACATAGTGGGATTGGAGAATTGTTGGAGATTTTAGGGAGTATTATAAATGGATTTGCTTTGCCAATGAAAGAAGAGCATAAGTTGTTCCTTGTACGAGCATTGATTCCTCTGCATAAACCAAAGCAGGTTTCATTGTATCATCAGCAACTGTCTTATTGTATTGTTCAGTTTGTTGAAAAGGATTATAAGCTGGCGGATACAGTTATAAGGGGGTTGTTGAAATTCTGGCCGGTGACTAATTGTCAGAAGGAAGTTCTCTTCCTTGGAGAACTTGAGGAAGTGCTTGAGGCGACGCAGTCTGCTGAGTTTCAACGCTGCATGGTTCTGCTTTTCAGGCAAATTGCTCGCTGCCTTACTAGCTCCCATTTTCAGGTTTTAGAATATTGCCAAACTTATTACAAGAAAAGAAATGTTAGCATACTTTATTTCTTGGAGTATTTGGATTTCGAACGTTATGACGTGGTTAATTAAGGTAGAATACAGCCAGATAAATTGAAAACGCTAATTATGAAAAAGTGCAAGTGAACTTAGACAAATGGTTTTTGATGATTAGCCTATTGTCTACGCTTTACAAGTTATCGTTTCCACTATAGAATTCAATATTTGTCGGCCTTTAATTATATTGAGTTGTCCTGAAAATAATGTCTGCGCACGTGATTGGTGCATTTAACTGCAGTAATTGCTATTTGTTTCATGCACCAATTCGTTGTTTTTTCAGTTACCTTCTGTTAGAGAAAAGAACGTATTGCCTTATGTTCTGTAAATGATGGGTGTCATTGTTGAATGTTTGAGATGCTTTCATACTGCCTATAAATGTAGTACTGCTTCATTAATGAGGTTTAATGTCAGTGTCGATGTGACTAATTTGACCCATGTGATTTCATCTTTGTTTGTTCTATGTTGATGATTCAGCTTGTAAATTATGTTTCAGTAGTTTATGGGCGTCACATTTCATTTATGGTAATACTTATATGGCTTGTTATAGAATTACAGATACTGTATTGCTAAATGCAAAATATGCTCATCTGTTAACCCATTCTGATGTCGCATAATTCAACTTGTCTAAGGTTGGAACAGTTTGTCTTGGCCATGTGCTTCTATTATGGAAATGTTTCTTGTGCATTAATTTATTCAATCCTTGAAGATTTTATGGAGCATTTAAATGTGATGTTATTTGGAAGCGAGTCATAGTAACTGAAGCCTTATTATTTGCCTTCTTCTGTCCTCTCAAATGAAAGCTTGTTATTGCATAATTCTTTATTTCCTTTTTTCTTCTGAAAATCAATTGCTCGTTGATGTCCATCAACTGATTTCAACTGATATTTCAGCTCCGATTAACCTTTTCTTCTTAGGTTGGCTTAAACTTTTTTCATGTAGATCTTGACTTCAGCAGATTGCAGCATGATCCATTTATTTGAAGACTTGATTTTTATGATTCTTTCTGAACTGAATTCTCTTTCAACGAACTTGGTTTTAAATTTTTATTCTCTTGGTGTTTTTGCTTATTAACGTGCACATAGAAGTTTTTATATGACCATTTGGCGTGGGCTGTGGAAATTGCTATGCCTTTTTGATTTCCTCTTTGTGAAATATTCCCTGCTTATATGGAAATTCCTGCTTGGGATCTCAATCCTATACATCAGTAGAGGTATGCATTATCTCCACCCCTATACTGGCAAACAATTCAATTCATCATTACTTCCAAGATTCTACCCTTGTGACCATTAAGTAGAGCGAACTCATTGGCTCTAGTTTTTATTTCAGAAATTACAGTATTTGCAGCATGATCGGTACGTTTTGGTGCCTTAATTTCCGAAAAAAGACCCTTTATGGCCATTAAGTAGGGTAGCAAACTCATCGGCTCTAGTAATTTCAAAAACTACAGTATTTTCTAAATGAGCCGTGCATTTCGGTGCCTTAATTTCCGGAAAAATACCCTTATGGCCATTAAGTAGGATAGCAAACTCATTGGCTGTAGTAATTTCAGAAACTACAGTATTTTCTACGTGATCGGCGCACTTTGGTGCCTTAATTTCCAGAAAATACCCTTATGACCATTAAGTAGGCTAGCAAACTCGTTGACTGTAGTAATTTCAGAAACTGCATTATTGCAACATGATTGGTGCATTTTGGTGCCTTAATTTCCAGAAAGTACCCTTATGGCCATTAAGTAGGATAGTGAACTCATTGCCTCTAGTAATTTCAGAAACTACAGTATGTGCTATGTGATCTGTGCATTTTGGAGCCTTAAATTTCCAGAAAATACCCTTACGGCTATTAAGTAGGATAGCAAACTAATTGACTGTAGTAATTTCAGAGCCTACAGTATTGCAACATGATTTGTGCATTTTGGTGCCTTAATTTCCAGAAATAAAGAACATCAATTATGTAATCCTCGACAAGGTATTCCTAGTTGTATTTTCGGTGAAGGGAATTGGACCTCTAATAAGTAATAAGATACAATTATTTAGTATGTATTTATTTTTCTTGTTCTTCTTCAAACTGCTTTCCATGATGCATTTTCCTATGAATTGTTAGCCAGATCTTTCATGCTTCTTCATTAGCAAATCATATATTAGGACATGCCTTAAAAGCATTGGATGCCACGTTGTGCCATAATGCTGAAACAATTCATTTGGAGCTCCCATGAGTTAGGGTGGTGGAGAAAATAAAAATCCGGGGCAATATTTCCTTCATGCTACATTAGTTTCAATAAGTGGAGGCTATTTATGATTTGGGAAGTAATTTACTAATTCCCCTTCTTTCTTATCTGAAAAAAATATTCACACGTGGTCGTTTTTGTCCATAAAGGACTACTTGAAATAATTGTTATAAAGGAGTTCCTGTTTTCTGTTGACTGGTGATGGAGAACTTTGTTGAGATACCATTCTTTCTATATTTCTTCTGTCCCTTCCAAGAAGCTATAGCTGTAGACATGGAATCAACTATAGTTACTCAATCTTGTTACATGTTACTGCGAACATATGATGCTACTGTTATTATTGTTTCTGAATATTTTCTGACATCAAATTCCATTGGCAGGTTGCAGAGCGAGCGCTATTTTTGTGGAATAATGAGCACATAGTTGGCTTAATTGCTCAGAATCGTGGTGTCATATTGCCAATTATATTTGAGGCACTGCAGAAGAATATTGAGACTCACTGGAATCAGGCAGTTCACGGGCTGACAGTCAATGTTCGAAAAATGTTTGTGGAGATGGATGCGCAGTTGTTTGAAGAGTGTGAGAGGCAGTACGCAGAGAAAGAGGCCAACGCTAGAGAATTGGAAGAGCAGCGAGAGTTGACATGGAAGAGACTGGCAGATGTTGCAGTAGAGAAAGGGGGTGAGGATATGATTACCGTTTAACCCATTTCTGATCGTTGGATTGGATGGTTCATCGTAATGGAAACAGTAAAAGAAAAACGAAGAAATGCTCATCCTCGTTTTGGTAACTATTCTTTTCTAATTTTGTCTTCTTTTTTTTATAATCCCAATCAAATCATTAAAGAAATCGAGAATAGCAGCCATAAATGTAATTTGAATAGAAAAAACAAATGTATGTGATTTGTAGCCAAATATGCTGCACATGAATAATGATTTGTGAGAATCTCTTTTTTTTTTTTTCTTGTTCTTATAATGTTCCTTCTATTTTAAAAAGGGAAGAGAAAGTGATTGGAAAAATGGGTTACATTGAGCATAACTTGATATTTATCTTCTCTTACCTTTTTATCAGATGTCAATGATCCCTAAAACTAGTCCACAACGTTCTCATGGAAAGTGGCATTATCAAGCAAAGGTCCAATGGATCCATAATAATTTCTAGATCGTATGGTATGGTTTTGTGAAGCAAGCAACGCTAACATTTTATCATTATCCTTTTATTCTGCCTTAGTTACTTTTCTCTTTCCGTATCATGTATTTTTATTTTAAATTCTAATATAAATATTTCAAAAACGGAGGTTAATCTACAATTCGTAAATAACCTCATATGGTAATTAAAGTTTAAACCTAACCAACAAAAGACCGGTGAATTTGGGCAAGAGGCCCAGCGGCATGATTGCAAATCGTCATTTACGCCTCACCCGACCATCCTTGCCATTTCAGAATTCCAAAGGTCAATACCAAATTGTATTAATGTTACGAAAATTAAGTTAATATTAAATTGATTTGTTGGACTCGATTGAGAATATTAAACAAGTATGGGGACTGGTGAATGTTATTTGAAAAATCACACAGGTACCTTGTGAAATTTCATATTTTACATTTAGGTCTTCGTCTTTCAGCTTGATAAGGACAATTGTAAGGATTAGATAAGCGATAAGAGTAGAAAGCTTCAGACTTAACTCTGTGGACTGATTAATGTCGACTAGGAAGGGAGGAGCAGCGATTCTTCAAAAGGACGCCCCATGGCGAGCAACCTCCTCCAAACCCATACCTAAAATCCACCACTCCCCTCTTCTCCGAGTCTCGCAATCTCCTTATTCCAATTATGCTCTCTTCGTTATGAAGGTAATTAAGTAACCCCTATTAACATTTCCTTTTCTCTGGGTTTAATTTATTATTATCATGACTTTGGTTTGGAATTGGAGTGTGCAGCATCCTAATCCTGTAGGAAGTGGGTTGGCGGTGGATGCTGTTTTGGAAGCTGCTGGTCCTGATTGTATTGTTCCAGGACAAATCAAACCTATTCGCATTGTTGGCGTCAAAGTATATATTTCTTTTATGTTAAAGAGCTTTTGTGTTATCGGTTGCATTTTTATTGTTTGCTGAGGTTTTTGGTTGGGCAGGTTTGGCCTATTGACGTTAACCTGAAATTTCTGGAGCCCGTTGGACGAGAACTTAAGCTGCTTGGAAAGGTAACCGTTCATTTATTGTGCTTCTGTGCAAATATATGATTACTAATAGCTACCATATTGAAGTGGATCAAAAGGGTGTTCTTGTTTGTAATTACTTAAATGAATGGCTGCTTTAACTTCTGGTTTATGTGGTCGATTAAAATTTTATATTGGCGTGGAAGGTTGACAGAAGATGTTATGTGGTAGAAAAATGGATATCCAATGTCTGTTTCAGTATTTAATCTATAATAATTTCAGTTGGATAAGTTGAAAATTTGAACAGAAAAGAAAGCGCCTTCAAATGGGTGAAGATAATCTTGGTTATCGTTGTAATACCAGTTTTAAGCATTACATTAAGTGCGGCTAATAGGGCCCCCATTTTGCTTCAATGATGTAGTTCTGCGACTCCTGCCTTTCCAACTAATGCATGTGTTTGTTCTTTTCAAATTTTGTGGTTATGTATATCTATGTATCTGCTTTTGTATATGGATATATTTATAAAAGCTTTCAGTCAGAGTGAACAAGAAAGTAGTGATGCTTTTAAGGAATGGTTCATCCCTAGAAAAACCCTAGTGAAAAACAATGATCATTTGCACCGTCTTTTGTGGTTTGAGAGGAAACTTAACATATGTTGGACAAGCCTGGTTGTCCTAATTTTATTTTTGCAACATTTAAAGTCACTTTGTATACTAGTGCCAAATGCTTTTGAGCATACTGATTTTGTAAGAACAAACTCATATGACATCATTCAGTTTCTGGCCTCACGATTTTTATTGAATTTTCTTCCCTCTGCAGTTTATGGATGATGCTGTCAACTTGATGAACAAATCATTTATAGATCGCTAGCAGTTTAAGGACTTATTGGTTGTTGCCGGCAATTCCTGTTTTGAGACTGAAGAATTGAAGCCCTATCAAACAGACTACTCTACATTATATATACTTTAATGTTGTCCTTTGATGTATTTTTTGTTCTGATGATTAGTATCAATGTCACAAACAGGGAGGCGATTGTTAGATAGTAACAATAGAGGTTTCTGTTTTTTCTCTGTTTATTGATTTACAGATTGTCTTCTGAATCTGTGACAGAGACATGGACTCATTCTTTGATGATTGCCCTTGAATCGCTTATGTACATCTCGCCTGATTATGCCCTCTTCAATTCATTATTTCACTGGTTACAGTCTTAGTATAACATGAGAACGGAAAACAATGAATGGATGGAAAGATAGAACATCTGCAATATTGAGTTACTCGTCTCCGAGTGATGGTGAAACTTTTTGGTAGCCTTATTCAGCGATGATAATAGCGTCTTTGTCATTGTTAACCAAGCCCAGGGATCAATCCGTTGCTGTTGGTATTCGTTCAAGGCTCCCATCCAGATGGGCTCTTATAGCCTGCTTATGTTTTTTTGTTGTTGAGAAATTTAAAAATTTATTAAAGAATTAAGGGGTTAACATACAGAAGAGGTCTGCCACAAAACTCCTTAATACACTGAAACAACTAGGCTAAAACGAAAAACTACTACATAAAGAGCAAGCCATAGTTATGTCGTTAATTCAAAAAGGATGACGCAAAGAGGAAGCCTCGAGTTTGTTTTTTGTTGTTGTTGAAATAAACGGAAACTTGCATTAATCAAAGGTAGGGTAATAATCCCAAACCTGAACAGAGACATACAAATAAGAGTGTCGAATTAATTGGTGAGCGTCGACATTGTAGTGCCTACTAACCCAGCGCACTGAAAACTCAGTTTTACGCTTGAGAATACTTAAACAGTCATCTATAATTTTACCAAAATCAGAGGAATCGTCCATAGGTGATTGAAGTGAGTAAACTATTTCCTGAGCATCCACGGCAATAGAGCACGGTCCGTGGA
>JANZXV010000001.1:9007284-9018158 GCA_027576455.1 Erythroxylum roigii | reverse complement strand
AAGCTCGTGTGGATACCGGTAGAGGGCATTCGCGATTCGCAGTGTCTTAGAATCCGAAAAGAATCGATCTACCCACGCAAATAAGGTATTTTCGTCAATCCTTCGTGTTTTCGATTATACGTGATGTTTTGTACGGTCTTTTCCGCAGCGTATTGTGAATACTCGGATTGTACACGATCCAACAGTTTCAACCTATAAATTCTTATAATACGGTTTCAATCGGTGTCCATTAACTTTAAACACTTTAAAGGTGTCTAAACTCTGAATTTCAACAACACTATGTAAGAAAACATTAGTAACAACAAATAGACCTATCCAACGAGATCGTAATTTACCAAGAAAGAGCTTTAGTTTAGAGTGATAAAGAAGGACCTTTTGACCTATGAAAAATTCTTTTTTAGTTAAGATTTTGTCATGAAAGGCCTTAGTCTCTTTATAGATTTTAACACTCTCATAAGCATCATTACGTATCTCTTCCAACTCTTGCAATTGTAATTTTCGATTAATTCCAACATCAGTTAAATCCAAATTACATTGTTTGACAACCTCAGTTACATTGTTCGATTAATTCTAACCGTATTGAAATCCAAATTCCAATTCTACAGGCAAATGACAAGGTTTTCCGAATACTAACCTGTAAGGCGACATATCAATATGAGTTTTATTTGTTGCCTTGTATGCCCATAACGCATTGTCTAAACGCAAACTCCAATCTTTCCTGTTAGGATTAACCACTTTCTCCAAAATTGATTTAATTTCCCTATTAGAAACTTTGGCTTGCCAACTTGTCTAGGGATGGTATGATGTTGAAGTTCGATGTGTAACACGATATTTCTTCAGTAAAGCCTCAACAATTCAGTTACAAAAATGAGTTTTACGGTCACTAATTATTGTTCTAGGCACTCTAAACCTGACAAAAATATGAGACTTAAAAAAATTGACAACAACTTTAGCATTATCAGTATGAGTAACTTTAGCTTCAACCCATTTTGAAACATAATCCAGAGCAACGATAATACATTTCTTACCGAAAGAGGAAGGAAAATGGCCCATAAAATCAATTCCCTATACATCAAAATTTTTATAAACCAGGATATTTGTGAGCAGCATTTGGTCTTTTGGTCCTAAACCACCTGTTCTTTGACATCGATCACAAGATTTCCAAAATATATAAGCTTCATAAAATAGTTTAGGCCAAAACAAACCACATTCAAGCACCTTACGGGCTATCCTTCTAGGACCAAAGTGTCCACTACATGCAAAAGAATGGAAAAATTTTAATATAGAAGGATTTCATCATTAGATACACATCGCCTAATAATTAGATCAAAACAATATTTCTATAGATGTGGCTTATCCCATAATATTTAGCCTCTCTTTTGATTTTATCTTTTTCAGCTCGTGATAAAGTACTAGGTAAAGACTTGGTAATCAAAAAATTAACTATATCAGCATACCAAGGTGTTAACTGATGGGTGGTGAATAAATTTTCATCTAGAAATTCATATTTTAGGTTGTCTGAAGTTGTGTCTCGACGGATATGGCTAAGATGATCTACAACCAGATTTTTAGTTCCCTTTTTGTCCCGTATATCCACATCAAATTCTTGTAGTAGTATAATCCAACGAATAAGACGTGGCTCTGCTTCATTTTTGGACAACAAATACTTCAATGAAACAAAATCTGAATAAACTACGACATATGTGCCCAATAGATATGAACGAAACTTCTCTGGCCCAAAAACAACTACCAATAATTCTTTTGCTATTGTTGAATAATTTTTCTAGGCATCATGGAATCATAGTAAATCACATGCAGTGCTTTGTTCATCCTTTTCCCCAGAACAACTCCTATTGTATAGTCGCTTGCATCGCACATTATCTCAAATGGGAAACTCCAATCGAGGGGCAAGATTATTGGAGCAGAAATTAGCTTCCCTTTTAATTCATCGAATGCTTTCCTACATGCTTCGTCAAACTTGAACTCCACATATTTTTGAAGTAACTTGCATAAGGGTTTAGTGGTCTTTGAAACGTCTTTGATAAAACGTCGATAAAAACCTATATGTCCAAGAAAAGAATGAACTTCCAGTACGCTAATAGGAGAAGGAAGAGATTTAATAATTTCAATCTTAGCCTTATCAACCTTAATTCCCCTAGAAGACACTATATGGCCTAAGATTATCCCTTGATTAACCATAAAATGAAAATTTTCATAATTCAAAATCAAGTTATTTTCAATGCAACGTTTCAAAACTTTTTCAAGGTTAATCAAGCAAGTATTAAAAGACTCACCATAAACTGTAAAGTTATCCATAAAAACTTCAATACAGTCATCCACATAATTAGAGAAAATACTTACCATACACCTTTGGTATGCGAGGGGTACGCTATATAGTCTGAATGGCATTCTTCGATACGTAAAGGTGCCAAAAGGACATGTGAAAGTCATTTTGTCTTAGTCCTCTAATGCAACATAATTTTGGTGATAACATGAATAACCACCTAAACAACAAAAATGAGTTTTTCCTATAAGTTTTTCAAGCATTTGTCAATAAAAGGAAGTGGAAAATGTTCCTTTTTTTTGGTAAATCAGTAAAATTTTATACAAATAAGAAAATGTTATGTACACAATTAGAGATTTCTAAACAAAATCTCTTACCTACCAAAAGGAATAAGATAGTTCAAATTCATAAAGAACCTAGATCAAGCCGTGTAACAAACCCTACCAACAACACTCCTTCATAAACTTCCCACCAATAAGCCTTAGAAAGCTAGCTTTACTACCTAGTTACACAATTTCACCATCAAACATGCCAGAATCACAAAATGTCCAACAATTATATTCCAAACCCAAAATAACCAAATCCACAATCTGCATAACTAAACATGAAGATTGTAAGATTCCTTCTATTTTCCTTGTCCACTGTCATGGTTTCCTTCTTCTCGCATACCTTTCTTGATAGAGCATCCGTACGAAATGGTTCTCCTACTGTTGAAGCTTTTGATCACCAGTAGAATCGATGGAGGTCACCATGTAGCTTGTGTCTGTTTGGTATCCCAACTATTTTTGCAATGCTCAGTGGAAAATGTGGCTATCTCTGCATCTGTTGAGCTTCCTTTTATAGTTGTCAAGGAAGGATTTAACCTCCTTCTCATTACCACTGATATGTCAAGAAGAAAACTTGCAAAATTGTCAATAAGAACAAAACACATGCACATTTACCTTCTCTCGGTGTTTGAGCAGAAGTGCTCCATAACTTGAAAGATCACTCGCGAGGTAAAACTCCCTACATCCAAGTGGAAAATGATCTTTACGAGTAACATAATTTATCTTCTTCTAATCTGTACAAACCCTTCACCCATTTTGCACATGGCCGGGCACCAATTCACCTGAAGTGTTCTCGACTACGGTTACTCCAGTTTTCTTAGGAAACACCTATACTGGACTTACGCATTTACTATCTGAAATTGGATAGATTATCCTAGCATTGAGGAGCTTCAAAATCTCCTTTTAACTACCTCCATCATTGGTGGGTTCAATCTTCGTTGGCGTTGTCTTATTTCTTTAGCTCCATCTTCCAATAAAATTCAGTGCATACAAATTGATGGGATAATCCCCTTCAAATCAGCCACAGTCCATCCAAAAGCATCTTTGTAATTTTTTAATATACCCAATAGTTGTCTTTCCTGCAAAGATGTTAGTCTGCTTGAAATAATAATAGGAAGAGTATCATGCTCACCTAAATACACATATTTCAAGTTACCCGGAAGAGCCTTCAACTCCAATTCTGGACAGTGGTATCCAGCTTCTCAAGAATGGCAAGATAATCAGATAGTGTTTTTACTTCCTGAATATCCAAGCTATTTTCTAGTGTAGTCCATAATTTATCTGGTCCATGTAAACAAAATGTTTCCTGCACTAAATTATTAAGAAAACTCACAGAAACAAAAGTTTGATCATTATTAGGAAATTTCATGGCATCATAAATATTGAACTTAATCACATCACCATCAAACTTCATAGTTAAAGACCCATCATAGACATCAATTTTTGTTCTAGAGGTTTTAAAAAATGGTCTTCCCAATAAAATTAGGATTGAAGTGGATGAATCTTCATTACCCATATGTAAGACATAGAAATTAGCAGAAAAAATCATATTGTCAACTTGAATTAGGACATCTTCAAGAACACCCTTAGGATAGGCATTAGATCGATCAGCAAGTTGGATTATGACACCAGTTTCTTTCAGAGGCCTCATATTCAAAGATTCATCAATAGATTAAGGCATAACATTAATGGTCACTCGTAAATCCAACAATGCTTTATCAATTTTCAGATTACCTATTTTACAAGGGATTGTAAACATACCTGGATCTTGACACTTAGGAGGTAACTTCTTTTGAAGCACAGCAGAAACATTCTCACCCAATCGCACCTTTCATTGCCACTTAACTTTCTATTTAAGGTACAGAGTTCCTTAAGAAATTTAGCATAACGAGGAATTTGTTTAATGGCATCAAGTAAAGGAATATTAACCTGTTTGCTAAGGAATTTCCATAATTTCCATAATTTCTTACTTAAGGAATTTCCATAATTTCTTTCTCTTGCTCCTCCTTCTTTTTCTTGAAAAAACAACTAGGGAAAGGAGGTTGTACAATGAACTTAGGCATGACAATGTAAGAATCACCCTCCTTTTTCTCTTATGACTGCTTTGGAACTTCTTTCTCTACTTCTTCTTCAACCTCTCACTTAGAAACCATTGGGGTAGGTTACTTTAACTTTTTACCACTTTGAAGTATGATAGCACAAGCACTCTTCTTTGGATTCACCTCAAGTTGAGAAAGGAGATTTCTTGAATTTTGTGCCTTCAACCTATTGATGGCAATTGCCATTTAGCTCATTTAAGTCTCAAGATTTTGTTTGCTAGCTTGCGTATCTTACAGAAATTTCATGGTATTCTGTTGAAAGTTCACAGTATTCGTGGCCAATGGTCCTCCAAGGGATTATTTTCACCAGAACTTTGTCCCATTTACTATTACTGTCTAGGCACATAAGGCTGTTTATATGGTTGAAAATTAGAACTTACTTGTTGTCCCCAATTGTTGCCATAAAAGAGGTTTCGATGATCTCGCTAACCTGGATTACATGTATTTGAAAACGGGTCATACTTCCTTTGAGGTTGTCCCAAATAACCACCCATTGCCTTGGCTTCTTCAACTTAGTCTTCTTATAGAGTGGGACACATATCTGTGGGATGGCCAACCATAGAACAAATATCATAAGTCTTAACTTCCTCTTTCCTAGATACCGCAAGTTGACACACCAAAGAAGTCAAATAATCTAATCTTCTTTCCAACGACGAAACTCCCATCTCATTAACATGTCTTGAACCATAATCATTTCGAGCTCCAAATTGTTAAGAGTTAGAAGCCATAATTGAGATCAAATCCTGTGCAGTTGCTAGTGTTTTATCAATTAAAGCTCCTCCATTTGCAGCATCTATCATACTCCTCTCAGTCGATAAAAGACCTTCATAAAAATATTGAATCAACAGTCGATTGTTGATTTGATGATGGGGGCAACTTGCACACGACTTCTTAAATCTCTCCCAATATTCATATAATGACTCCCTGGTGTTTTGTCGGATGCCAAAGATTTCTTTTCTAATATTGGTGGCCCTGGAAGCTGGAAAAAACTTCTCTAGAAATAGCTTCTTGATCTCTGCCCATGTTGTAATATTTCTAACAGGTAAATAATAAAACCAATCTTGGGCATCATCCTTCAAAGAAAAGGAAAAAACCCTCAGTTTTATCTGCTATTCATTGATATTAGTAGGATTCATCCACATGCAAACAACATCAAACTCCTTCAAGTGTTTATAAGGATCTTCTCCCAATGTGCCTCAGAAAATGGGTAACAAGTGAATCATTACTGACTTTAACTTAAAAGTTTTCTTATCACCCGAATTCATAAAATTAATGCACTGAGGTTGTTGGTCCTTAGATGGAATAGCCAGTTAGCGTAAAGTGCGATTTGTAGCCATATTCCTTTCTCTCCGTCGTTTTTCTCTTAGTACTTGTTGTCTTTCTTCCGTCTACTTTCTTAATGCCTTTACTGTTTACTCAATTTTAGGATTGTACTGCAAATTTGTATATTGATTCGAACGCGTAACGTATATAAACCATCAAAAATTTCCCGAAAACGGTGTCAAAATTTGGTGAATGTTGTCGCTTGCAACCAAATATAAAAAGAAACCAACTTTTTGCAATACAAATTAATGTAGTAGTGGAAAGTAGGGATCGTTCCCACGAGAAATTCAGATGTTAGTAGTTACGCAATAAAAGGGGGTTTTAAATTGTGAATTAAGCAGAATTTAATTGGAATACAAAATTGAAAAATAAATAATAGCAAAACAATGAGAATTTACCAATCAATAGGAATAAATCTTGGTTTCCGGTCTCCGTCATTATTGAACTTACGTTGATCATCAACATTAAAAATAATTAATTTATTAGTTAAGCATTCGTCGTGGTAAATTTCTTTACCTATTTTCTCTTATATTTAGTTAACCAAAACATATATTTGAATTAACCCTTATTAATCAATAACCTAGATATGATCTCAGATTTAACCAAAACATATATTTGAATTAACCCTTATTAATCAATAACTTAGATATGATCTCAGATTTAATTAATTAATAACTTTACTAATAAAGAAAATCGACAAACTAGACAACATACATACGATGTATATTGAGCCTAGACAATTATTGTTTCTAGAATCATGTTCCTAATGTAGAAGACAAAAATCCTAGTCACTATTTTTGCTTAAAAGAATTCAATGTCAACCTATTTAATCTAGCAGTTGATTGAATAAAATTACAAACTATTTGCACACCTAGCTACAAAATAAAACAATCAAATAATAACCCAAAAAATAATTAATACTTGACTAATAAATCGATTCAAATAAAGAACGAAAGTCTCACAACATTCAAAGTTCAATAACTAGTATTTCGTAAACCAAGAAATAAGATTTTTGTTACCCAACATCACAATTTTTCTTAACTATTTGAGACTGTCCATGTTTGGAGCATTCTTGATTTTCTTCTTTGTTTCTTATCCAACCCCCGTCCTTGTTGCTTTATTTTTCTCTTTTTCTACTGGGTGTTACCCTCCTCTACGGATGTGATCTGTTCCCCTTTTCTGTTGCTTGATCCGCCACCTTTTCTTCTCTATTCTGTTCTACCCTACTGTTGTGTTGATGTGACAAACAAACATTGTTGGCCACCTTACTGTTTTTGCATAAAACACTAGCTGTGCGTTTTAAGAAAAACGCATGGTCTACGTTTTTGGTATGTCATTGTTCGTCTATGTTTTATCTCCCACAAGCTAGCATTTTGGTCCTTCTCATGTTGCTATCGTTTTGCTCATGCTCTATTATATTATTGGTCATTTGCTCATGAAACACCCACACGTTACTTGCTTTCCACACGTTGCGTGCTATTGTTTTATATTTAGTGAATTAATTGTTGGTCCATTAGCAGTGTCACTTCTCCTTAAAAAACCTACACTCATTCCTTTCTACTCTGTAGCCTCCAAATGCAAGGCTAAAGCCCAAAAAATTCTGCTGCTGACTATGCCATAGGTATCACTACACGAGGTCATGTCTAGTTAAGTTCAACTCTTTTTGTCCCAAAATGCTTACAGCTCTCTCTATTTGGTTCTAAAATACACCTTGACATAAAACAAGATTAATTTACATTAAGTATAACCTCAAACTTCAAAAACAAAAAAAATTAACATACAAAAAGATAGAAAATAAAGACACTAATAGATGCAATTAAAAAGAAGACAAAAATGAAAACGTAACAGAGGAGTGAAATGCAAAGTAGATAGAAATTACATTAAAAACGACAGTGTAAAGAGTGGACAGCAGAAATAAAAGGCAACTCAAGCAAAAGAAAAATGCTACAGTAGATAAGAAAAGCTTCAAAACGACAATCCAAAGAGGGGAGCAATTAAGCATAAAATGCAAGAGTAAAAGACAACCAATAGTCCAGCAAAATGAGGTATAATGACAAAAGCAGTCCAAACTAGAAAAGCAAAACGCATTGTAGAATCAAAAGAGAAAAAATGTACAGTAGGGAAAAAGAGGAAACAACAACGTAGATTGCGAGAAAATAAAGAAGCCAACAACACACAATAGTCTAAGCAGCCAAGACAGAAATGACACAGCAGAAGAATTAAAACTCACAGTAACTGGCAGAAGATGAAGCATCGCATAAATAGCAGTCAAGATAAAAAAGTAAACAACGTAGCATTGGAAAATGATGTTCTCTGTTCCAATTCTCTAAAAAATGGGAGAGTTAAAAGAAGCTTATTAAAAAAGCCATAGAAGTGTAGCTCTTGGTGTGTCTCGAGAGCAAATAAAAAGCCAACAGTTGAAAGAGAAATTGGATCACACATATCATTTGAAATGGAGAGTAAAACAAAACCTGAGAGCTATTGGTGAAGAAGACTAGTGCAAGGAGGCGATCGGGTGGTAGGAGAGTTACATATCCATTGGAATTGGGCTAGGTTAAGACCTTTGGGAGAAGGATTTCATGGTTTCAACTATCGGGTTAAAGCAATCGTTGAACTGTAGAATCCGGGCTATCACTCGAATGAATCTCTCTCACTCCTACTCTCTTTGTATCTAATTCTTTAAATTTTAATTTGTTTAAAAGTTTTAAATTTTCAATTTATTTTTTTGTTTGGATAATTTAAGACTATTAATTTCAATTTAATTCTAACATTATGAGTATTTTAATATTTGTGCCATACCTGAGCCAATTTATTTATGATTTATGTTCCTATGGAATTGAGAGATGTCTTGATATATTTGAAAATGAAATTGATTTCTATCGCTTTGTCTATATTCCTTTATTGCTATTGAGTTTAACGAGTTGAGTAGTAACTATTAAATATTTAGTCGGTTAAAGGACTGAGATTTAATTAGATTGTCGTATGATCTAGGAATTTCGCTAACTGGTTGGTTAAAGTTTTTGGGGATAATGATGTCTTCTTAGAAAGAATTGCATTAATCAATTTAGGGTTGGGCTGGTTCGGTTCTAGATTAGTAAAAACAGATATGGAGAACTCAGCTGACGAGCATCTCTACAATTGGCCTACTTTATAGCTCGAGATGTCGATTATAAAAATTTGAACTTAGATGACTAAATTTATGGGCTTAAATTTTTAGTGTTAAAAGGCTATGTTTTCATTAATTAGTTATAGTTTCTGATTGAACCCCCTTCCCATCTTCACTTGTGTATGGTATGATTTTTGGTCTACTATGCTTTCCTATTAGATGAGGCCACAAGTTAAAGAATTTCAACAATTATGTTATGTAAAATTAATTGGAGAACATCTTGATTGAAATAAGTAATTGAATCTGGAATTTTAGAGGATATGTAGTAAAGTGACTGACAAGAAAACTTCTAACCCCTACTCATTTTGTTTCTACTATGTTTAAAAGTTTACATGTGATTTTCCCACATCTCATTATATATTTGTTGATTCTATAAGTCTCAAAGGGTTAAAAGTTGAAGGCCTAAAACATCTTTGAAAAGAAGAAACACCAAAAATACATCTAATTTGATGTGCAGGTTGTTGTCCAGCTGTGTATAGTTTGCGTATTTGCTAGATTATGATTAATACATGCCAAGAAACTAGTCATTTATACTTGTTTTGCGTTTGGGTATGTTTAGGAGGTTATTTATAAGCTATAATGCAATTAGAAAACCTGCTGAAATTAATTTCTTAAAGTTGGAATTTTTAGAAATATGCAACTTCAATATAAAAGTGTTGAATCCTACTTCCGGAACCCAACTCTCTTGCGTAAATCATGAAACTTGAATGTGCATATCACCTTGAAGGGTTATTCCATTGAACCTTAATTAGGCGTCATATTTTTTTTCAATCTTAATCCATTTGATCCCTTAATAGACATCATGAATACATCTTCAATCTTATAACATCCCAAATTTCACTTACAAAATATTCCATGGTGTGCCCATGCTACCTATTCACCATGTTTGAACTCAATTTGCCTGCTTGCGATTAGAATTTGAAAACCTCCAAATCAGAATTTCAAATTGATTTCTTCATATAAATCATACCTCTAAGTTTCTTATTTGATTTGAAACAAGAATCACCTTAATCGGAGCTCTACAGCTCAAGATATCATCAAAATACCAACATGTGCTCATATCACAATCATGCTCTCTCAACCTACCTCTTACTTGATTTCATGCAAACTCTCTCAATTTGACTCCAAATGATACAAATTTTCATGGGCAGATACCTACATGGCTCATGAATCCATTGGCTCAATAATCACCCTATTTGGAGGTCGGATAAGGGAGTTATTCCCACAAGAGTAGACCATGTTCATCCCCAAAATCAAGTTTAACCTCTCATGGCGCGAATGCCATAACATTCTCTACAAATGTCGGCTTGACCTTGTTCTTAAACCATTGAAAAGATGACATCTAGATCTGCAACTCATATTAGAGGCCTCAAAGCAAGATTCGGACTCTAACAATGTCAAAAATCACAATCTTTCCAAAACATGTCCGTTGCCAAACTCCATTTTTCACCCGAGAACGGACATGGGGAATGCCAAGGGTCCCAAATGACCCGAGAAGGTCCGTTAAACGGACTGCTATGTCCGTTTAACGGACATGGGGCTTCCCCAAAGTCCTCCAACCCCTCTTTCATGTTTCCAAACTCCTTCCTATCATCATCAACACTTATGAACTTCAAAATTTTCACTTCTTATCATGCAAAGTCACTTCATACTAACTCAAACATCAACTTATGTCA
>JANZXV010000001.1:8968216-8980333 GCA_027576455.1 Erythroxylum roigii | reverse complement strand
CGTTATCAAATTTTGTGTTGTGTGTGTTTACTTTATTGGCTTTCTAGTAGTGTGGAAATAGTTTAATTTCCTAACATTTACATAATTGCTCTATCATATCTAGTTATGGAGGTCTGGGATGAGAGAAACAATGGCACCTTCAAATAGATCTCCAGATCCAGATCCAATTAATGATACCTTCACCAGGATGAAGTAGAATTAGGGAATTATGTGATTTGGGAATTTAGAGTGATACCAAGAATGAAGAAAACTAAGAAATACATGTGCATTGGCAATACAAACTTGTATTTTGCCTATGCATAGGTTTTATCAATTGCTATAAGGTTTCACGTATATTTACTTTGTAACAGCCAGTTGGCTTATTCTTTTAGATCGAAGCTTCTAGGCTACATGTTGTACATATATTTCTTTTTAGTTTAGTCTTATGGCTAATGAAATTATTTGCATTTTTATTCTTTAAAAAACTTAAATAAACATTTTTTATTGAATTTGAAAATAAAAAATAAAAAGTAAAAAAAACAGTAAAAACAAATAGGTCATTACTATAATGTGACCGGTTTTGTTTGTTAGTTTTTTTATTCATAACTCTAAAATAATGTCGCATTAAATTTTAAAAATTAATACTAAATTATTTTGAATAAAATAGATAAAAATTAATTAAATACAACAAAAAGGTTATGTAATAGAAAAAATACGATGCCGTTTTAAATAAAAATAGATAAAACTTAACAAATATGATTTAAAATGTTATGTAATAATTAAATAATACCATATGAATAAGTAATAATTTCCAAAATATGAAGATTAAAATAAACATAAATTACAAAAAAAATCGATTTATTTCACCCTTATATTTAGGTTGTTTAGGGCTTGTTAGACCACGTTGGTTGCGGCAAGATTGGACATTGCGACCTCGTACCAAAAAGATCGACCTTCGAGTTGATTTTAAAGTTATAAAAGTAACCTACGACTTAGAGAGTATCTTCAAAAATTGGGGGTGTGGTTGAGTGGTAGGGACTCATCCATCTTTAACCAAAGGTCAGGGGTTCGCTCCTTATCTTTGGATATGGAACAGCCTTAAATCCTTGGGCCAACTGTCTCACCCTGTGAGGTGCCTACAAGTCAGTGAGAGGATTAGCCTATGAATTCGCCGGTGAATACCCTAGTCTAAGACAAAAAAAAAAAGTATCTTCAGAAAAAAAAAATCTACAACTTAAAGAGTCTATATTGAAACTTCAATTAAGTTTTGGTATCCTAATTTGGAAGGGGTAGAATAAAATGACGTTCTTCCATTAATACATAATAATCATGTGCATAGGTAAAACAAGACCATATCCATATGGGCCAATACAATACTCCAAAATGGGGAATAGTATTAGGATAGGCTTATCCTGCTGCTATACTCATCCTACCACATAAATGATTCTCCATATCTCTCTCGCGAAAAGCCATTGTGCCACGTGTCATGCGAAAATCCACGCAAAAGATGAAAAACACAACTCAAGCTCACTCACTCTTGCCAACACAAAACAGAAAGATTGGAAGCAAAGCCGCAAAAGCACATGGCGTCTCTAGCAACCTTTGCTGCTGTCCAACCTGCGACTATCAAGGGCCTTGGTGGTAGCTCACTAAGTGGAACCAAGCTCCATGTCAAGCCTTCTCGCCAGAGCTTGGCATCTAGAAGCATCAGGTAAATCATAAAACTATCAACTCATGCGTGTAATCTAAATTTAGAGTTGCAACGTGGTTGACTTGGAATTGGTTTTGGGTATATAGGAGTGGTATTGTGGTGGCAAAATATGGTGATAAGAGTGTATACTTTGATTTGGAGGACATTGGCAACACTACCGGCCAGTGGGATTTGTATGGTTCAGACGCACCATCACCGTACAACGGTTTACAGGTTTGCAGTCACTTTTCAGCATTAGAAATATTTAATGGTTAGTGTCATTTGGCAGTTGTCCCATTTTTCAGTTAATTTATGAGTAAAGAGTATAGTTGGCAAATCCTAAAAGATCTTGTTCCTATACAAAGGATCCAAATACGGAAGGAAAAAGTAGAAGCAGTAAATTGAGGCTTATCATTGACAGTCAAACTCAGGATCACCTGCTAACCAAAGGGGTGCTCTAATCGACTGTCATCTGAAAGCTGTTGTCTATGGAGACCTAAAGTTTTTAGGTTGATTGAACGGGATAATCATGCAGGTTGAAGAAAGACAATGGAACTGAATAAAACATGTGAAGATAGAAGAGATCTCTTAAATAGATGATTGGTAACCTACACGCTCTATTTGTAAAGTCAGACAAATGAAAAGAAAAACATAGTGAAGCTTTCTTCAACCTAGTATATGTTTCTTGTGTCCTGCGCTAATTAGACTTCCTGAATTAATGCACATAATTGTACTGGCACGTAGCTTTTTATTGACCTTTGATTATCTGTTGATCCGCATTTGTATGGAAATGCAGAGCAAGTTTTTTGAGACCTTTGCAGCTCCATTCACAAAAAGAGGATTGTTGCTAAAGTTCTTGATATTGGGAGGTGGCTCAACCCTTGCTTACTTCAGTGCCACTGCCTCCGGTGATATTCTTCCAATCAAGAAGGGTCCTCAACTCCCACCAAAGCTTGGCCCTCGTGGCAAGAAATAATCTAGTTTTCCTATCCTCATAAGATTTCATTGTATCCACCGTTCCTTTACTTCTAAATTTCTAAGTTACTATGCTTCAGTTATTTACAAAATGAAATTCATTTCTGGTTTTGGGTCATTCTTTAAGTTCAACTACGAGTAAGAGTTACACATCATTTGTTTATGATACTTGGCGTTGGTAAAGCAGTTTTTCATGTATAGTCAACCAAATCAACTTTCATTGGCTAACAGTATACATAACGAATTCTCTCATAAACGAAAGAAATGTATGTAATGTAGCATATTTATAGTTTCCTTACACTTACAAGTCATTATCTGCTATGTACAAAACGAAGGGAGATTTGAAAATGATTGTTTCAAGATCCAAAGGTTCTCATTTTTTGGAATGGAAACAACATTTCCAAGTCAGGCTTCTCTCACCCTGTAGGTTTCTTCTCGTTTTTCCGATCCTTCTCTCCCCCTATATATATATGTATGACGTTACTGTCAATGGCGTGCTGTTGGGCTCCTTAAAGCTCCTAAGGTCTCAAGATAGGATGTTCTCTTGTTCGTAACTATGATGGCAGGTTTCTGCATGGCCTTCTCGTCTTTGAGTAGCTCTTCTGGAGCTGGGTCTTTAATCATGTCAGTATCATTTTGATCCAAACTCCAACCCATGAAATCCGACAATGTCATTGCTATATGTGCCTCGGTATTCTCTTCATTGGGCGGCGTTGTGGGTGTTTCATTCGCAACTTTCCACTTTTTCCCTGCCTGTGATGGATTCCTAGTGACGTAATCAGCATACAATACGTCTTCGATACGTGACATAACCGTAGAGGCCAGGCTTTCTAAAATCCTTGAATAACTTTCCAGAATTGCCTGCCCAACATCCTGCTTCAATAAATGCAGAACTATGTTTTTAGTCCCACAAGTGAAGAAAAAACCAATCTATGCATGTCTAATCTGTGTTTATGACCATTTCTTTCTATGATAATTCAGCTCCATGTTTTAAGCTCAAGTGAGATGTAGGATCACAAGCAAATTGATCTTACCCTGTTGTATTGAATTTTACTTATTTCTAGAGAGGATTGTGGGATTCCAGGGAATCGTTGTTTGAGAATGAGTAGGATGGTTTCTGCTCTCTCTTCGAAGAGTTCTCTTTTCTCCAAGCTGACAGCAGAACCCCAAGCTGATTTACTATCCTTCTGGTTCATCTTCCTCCTCCAAATGACTATGGAAGCCTCAATTCTGTTCTTGAGGTCTAGAATTTTATGCTCTGACGATAAGTCCATGGCCGACAGAAATTGATCGGGGTCGAAGAACTCTACTGTTATACTCCTATATATCGAATCTCCAAGACTTGCTCTGCCGTTCTGTCAAATTATCAGAATAAAAAAGGATCAGGTATGTTAATACATTATAAAAGTCAGCATCATCTGCTCCATGTCTTTTTCTTTACCTTGGGAAGGGATTCAATATAGCTTTCAGGTATCTCTATTTCTGCTAGGACCTGAGCGTTTATTGCCATGGCAGCTTTTAGCACTTGATTTACACAATCTTTTTGGTACTGAATAAATTTTCTGGTATTATCTGATAAACCATCCGGAGGAACTTTGATTGTAGGAAGCCACCATTTATCATCTTTCTTCTTGATTCCTTGTTCTGAGTCTGGGGCATTATTTGACACATAAGAGAATTCATTCTGGTCTTTGAAGTTATCTAGACATTCCTGAAGAAGTGCATATCACAGACGAAAGGGATAGTTTAGTCTACTTTAGGTCAGTTTCCATAGCCTAAATGAACTACAAGAATGGTTGTTCATGTCAACTTACGATGAGCATTGCGTCGAGCTTTCTCAAGGCTGGAATATTCATAAGAAGATCAGTTCGTTGTCTTGTTGTCATTATCTACGAAAATCAAGTAACAAAAATTTCAATGAACTGCAGAAACAGAAAAACGAATACGTTCTGATGGGTTCATATAGGTTTTTACCTCCATACTTGATCCATCCTTAGATTTCTGCTGAGAAGGCACCATCTCAACTATGTAATCAGTTACAGATAAGAGCCAATCAATTTCTTTTCTCCACCTGGACATCCTCTCCGGCGGCATAGGTTCTAGACGCTTTTGTTCTCCGAATACAGAAGCTGCATACAGGAAAGAAAAACAAAATTACAGAGTCAGAATGTTTGTTTGATTATCCGAACAAATAAAACTATTTCAGAAGGATTTAGGAAAGAATGGTTACTTTATCATTCGTCAATCGTATAATCCTTTAATTAGTTATCTAGGAGCACTTTACAAATTTAAAATCTTCTTCTATGATCAGATGTTTCTTTCTGTGGTATAAATCCAAAGAGGCCTTAAAGGTTAAGAGATTATAAGACGCACCTGCAAGGTTTGTGATGGCATTTGACAATGCCAGGGCCGAGGATACACCCTTCCCTCCACCTGACATATCCTCCCCCAACAGTAACTTAGTAAACTTTTCCTTCATCAATTCCATATCTGTATAAAATCCAACACATTATAATCGAAATATAAAAAAGCAGTACCCAGAAACTATGAATCCTGTTCTGTTTGCAGCTATCTCAATCGTATGCTAAAAGAAAATATTGTATTTACATATGGTATGATATGAATGAATGGTTTCATAGGTCATGTCTACCATCAAATCACAGATGCAGTTGCAATGAAAATGAAACTGACCATGCATATTAAACTTTTGTTCAAGTAAAACACAAATGAACCTGGAATAAAGGACTTGCCTTCCTTGATCTGAGGACTCGCACCAGCTTCATCTTTGTTGGACCTTGACTTAGGAGCCTTGTCGGTCCCTGTAAGAGTGCTTCCGTTTGATTGTTTCTCCAAAGGTTGATCATTTCCATTTGTTGAATCTTGGTGAATAAGTGCAACGCTATCATCCGTGGAAGTCTCTTTCAAACTAGAACTATCATCAACGCTCAAGCTCTTGACATTTCGGCCTGTTGCAGTGTCATACAATCCTCTGAAATTAAACAATCTAGACCTATAACTTTCTTGTTCTTGTTCAACAGCACCAACCATCTTCAATGCTCATAACATGTAGCTCGTTCTTAAGTTTCCTACACCAAATGAACGAGAAATCTGTGTCCAAAAGACAAGAAAAGAAGTGAAATTTTGTCTACCCTAATTGTTGACTATAGAGAATTTAGAGAAAAGAAAAAAAGGGAGAGGAGCCCAACTTCCAAATGTTATTAGAGAATGTAGTTTTCGGGGTGATAATGGTAAGATTGACAAAACTGAGAAGTTATTGTCGTTATGGGATTTCCATATATTGTGTAATGCATGTCGTTAGTGGAACGTGGGGTGGACTAACATGAAGAAGCTAACTATACTAACTAAAAATTTGTTATTATTATTATTTTTCATTCCATGGTTTTGTTTGGTTTGGTTTCGCAGGTCTTGAAGGCCAGGTTCTTCGTACCTTAGGAAGGTCAAAACTTTCCAAAGAACTCGGAGAGGCCAACTTCTGTGGTCATCCGCATTCCCCTCTCTACAGTTCATTGATAGGTTTATTAAATGTACGGCTGAGATGAACTGATACATTACACAATAGATAAAATAAATCATATATTTATTTAATAATGAAGCGTTACGGTCTTACGGATTTGGTCATGAAAATTCTGAAATCTGACGTCCAGCTTATAGCAAGACTTAATAAGAGGGTTAGAGATTACTGTTCTGTACTGGCGTCTTAAGTTTCCTACGCAAGCAGAAACAGATATATCCTTTGACAAAAGTTTCGATTTTGTTAAATTTCTAGATTATGAGCTTGATCTCTTTTTCCCATTTGCTTGCACCGTCTTGAAGGCTACTTGCAGGCATTATTTCCAAGCATGGTTGCGTCAAAGTCCGAACATTTGTTAGGATGAGATTTTAAAGAGCAGTAAGATTTGGTGGAAGAACAGAGTTTTAAGTCTTTGTAACATTGGAGGGACCCTTGTAAGTATATATTACGGTTTTGGTTATAACTTATAAGTCGGTGTGCGGAGCTCCTAAATCTTTAAGATCCTTTAAATTTGAGTTTTTAAATGATTATTTAAAAAAATTCTTTATTTAAATTTAAATAATTGATTGATGAAATAGTTTATTAACTATTATTATTATTATTGATAATAATTAAATATTACCTATGATTAAAATAAATTAAGTAATTGACTATATTTAATTGAAAATAATGAACTAAAATTTTTTATTTTAATCTAATATTTGTTAATATATTCTAATTATTAAAAATAATATTATTTATAATTAAATATTTAATGTTTTAAAATTTATTGTCATAAATAAATATTCCTAAAAATAAAAATATATTTAAAGATATTTCGAGATTAAAATATATTGATTAAATAATTATCAAATTTAAAAATATTTAAAATTAATTATTTATAAAAACTAAATAATTATATTATATTAATCATACTTTATAAATAATTAATAATAAAATAATATATTTGGATAATAATAAAATAAATTACGATAAAAATATTAATTTATAATTTAACAGATTTAAAATTTAACCAAACTTTTTTATTAAATTAGAAAAATTGAAAGTGAAAACATACCTTAAACTTCTAAGGAATAGCAAAGCATCACTACAAACTATATTGAAAACAACCTCTCTACTAGTTAGGGGTAAGGCTGCGTAATACTAAATCTCCCCAGATTCTGCGCCTCAGCGAGATTTATACTAGGTGTTATTGTTGTTGTATTAATCTCTCAAATCACTACCCTTTGAACTTGTTGGAGAATTCAACGTTACTTAGCTCTCACTAGAAATTAAAATAGACTTCATTGATGATAAAGTATGTCTACTAGACAACATTGACTTCATTAAATAGTCTATCTACTAGTTAGGGATAAGGTTGCGTACTATTAGATCTCCGCAGATTCTGCTTCTTAGCAGGATTTCTACTAAACGTTGTTGTTGTTATTGATCATATGAAAGGCTTACAATCGTTTTATACATATTTTGATACAGCGAGGATATAAAAGATAAGGTTAAAGTGTTATCTTTACAAGATGAGAATGATATCTATTATATATTAATAACCTTATCACTAAAATATAAGAGAGCATAGTTAAGATTATATGGTGAATTATCACATGTAATTAGTACCTCTCAAGCTTACAGGTATTGAAAATAGAAAGCTTGTATTAAAGTTGGTGAAATATAGATTCAGTCAAAGGTTTGGTTATTATATTAGCAATTTCATCATAAGAAGAAATTCGTTTAATGAAGAGAGCTTTTTTTGCTACCAAGTCCTAAACAAAATAAAATTCAATCTTAACATGTTTTGTATGAGCATAAAAAATTAAATCAATATCAAGATAAGTAAGATCAAGATTGTCACACTAAACAATGGGTTGGATGCCAGACAAAACAATTTCACTAAGAAGCTAGGTGATCCAACATATTTTAACATCAACAAGAGTAATATTTATGTATTTAGCCTTAATGTTAGATTTGAAAATAGTTAGTTGGTCTTAACACTCTGAAAAAAAGATTAGGAACACGAAAGATACAATAACTAGACATAGAGCAATGGTCATCAGGACATTTAATATAATCTGCTATAAAATTGATTTTAGAGAGCTCAAAATTAGTAACCAAATTCTGCCCTGTAAATGAATAATTCACTTATGTGCTGATAATCGGGTTGATTGCTCTGTCAGATAGATTGAAGCAATTCCAGTGATTATGGTGTCTGCAGTAATTCTTTCTGCAACTGATCATCCCAACGAAAAGTGGGCATGGTAAAATTGAAGCATTCGACCGATTCTAACACTCTAGAAAGTGCATCTGCTACTTAGTTAAACTGACCCTTTTTATACAGGATTTGGAAATCATATCCCAGTAATTTGATTAAGTATCATTGTTGCTTAGGTGTTTGCAAAGTTTGATTCACCAATTCTCTCAAACTTTGGTGATCAGTATGAATAATGAATTTATGGCCTAACAGATACTATCACCATTTCTCCACTGCCATTATAAAGGTATGCAATTCATGGACAAAGTTACAGCTAGCATGAGTTTTGGGGAGAATTGTTTACTAAAGAAGACAATAGACCGTGAATTCTACATGAGTATCGTTCCCATTCTTATTCGTGATGTGTTAGTTTTGAGAATAAAGGGAATTGTGAAATCTACTAATGCAAGGATTGAAGCTATTGTCATTTCCATCTTTAAAGCTTCGAAGGCATTTTAGGTATCTTCCTTCCATCGAAATTGGTCGTTCTTCAACAAGTTGGTTAGCGAGATTGCCAAGTGAGCATAACCTTTGATAAACTGGTGAATGTCAATCCTAGAAATATGCGAAGGAAATTAATGGTGTTGGGTGTTGGCTAGTCAACCATTGCTGCAATTTTGGAAGCATCCAGCTTAACCCCTTTTGCGAAGACTACTTAACCGAGGTAATCCACCTATTTCTGAGAAAATAAACATTTAGACAGCTTAAAAAAGAATTCCCCTTACTATAAGATGTCAAATGTTTAAGCTAAATGATCAACATGATCGGTTAATGTCTTATTGTACATTATTATGACATTGAAAAAGAAAATTACAATCTTCGACAAAAAAGATTGAAACAACCTGTTCATGGTTGCTTGAAAGGTTGTCGATGCGTTGCTTAGACCGAATGGCATGACACAAAACTCAAAGTGGTCGAAATATGTTATGAATGTCATCTTTGGTATTCTTCCTTTCTCATGCAAATTTGATGATATCCTTGACACAAGTCTAATTTGGAGAACCATCGAACTCAATTCAACTCATTTATAAGATCATCAATGGTAGGTATTAGAAATCTGTTTTTGATGGTTATGGCATTCAAGGCTTGGTAATCTATACAAAAATGCCAGCTATCGTCTTTTTTTCTACTAACAAAATCAGATAAGAATAAGGAATTTGGTTGGTTTGGATTATTCCAGTTTTTTACATTTGGGCAACTTGATTCTTGATCTCTCTTTTTTGTGAATATGGGTATCGGTATGGTCGTACATTGATGGCTAGAGTATTTGGGTAAAGATGTATGTTATGGTCAGTTTCACTGGTCGATGGTAAGACTATGGGAGTTTGAAATAAGGATTGATACTGGTTTATGAGAGTTTGGGGGTCTTTGTAGTTAATTTGTGTATGTGGGTTAAATGGATAAATTTGAATGTGTAAAAACATGGAAGTACCAACAGTTTGGACTAGTCGTTTTATTTGGTTGTTTGTGCTAATTCGAGTTCTAGAAACCATGTTTCCTTTAGTTTCACTAATTGGTTCCCCTTCATGAATTGCATAATAAGGTGAGTGTAATCCATCACAAACGGTCCCAATTGCTTCAGCTATTGAACCCCCAAAACAACATCAACCCTACAAATGTCTAGTGCGTGCAAGTTAGCATGAAATTCGTGACCTTGTATCTGAATTTTAACTTCAGGACATAATTGCTGGCAATTAATTTATGATCCATTTCCCACCAAAACTCGGAGTGATCTGATTGACTAAGTCTGCAAATTTAAGAAACGAGCAATCCTCTCTTGCATAAAATTGTGGGTATTGTCGCTATCAATAAGAATGGTGATCGGTTGCTGTGATATTCTCCTTTCCAGCCTAAGTGTTTTCGACAAAGTTTGTCCAGCCATAGCATGCAAACTAATTTGCACCGATTCCACTTCATCTGTCCCTTCTTGCTGTAATTCCTCCATAGCTCCTTTACTCTTAATTAGGGATGTCAATTTTGGCCCAACCCGGTCTGATATTGGCTCGAGTTGACCAAGCTATAGGGCCAAAATTAGTCGACTCGACCATAACTTTAAAAATGACATTGTTTTTAACTTTTTACGAAAAATATAAGGTGGGCTGGGTTGGCCTGGCTAGCGGTCAGGCAGCGCAGGATAGGAGCGGACTGGGCCGGGTCCAACCCATTGACATCCCTACTCGTAACCCCATGTAAATTACTTTCTCCCTCTTCAGTTATCAAAAAGAAATATCATGATTTATAATGATGATTAGGGCTGTACTTTTCATCATAGTTGTAACGGAGGCTTTTCTCCCACTTAGCATTCATCTCCTCTGGGGTTAACCTTTTGAATGTGGTGTGAGGTGGGGCTGATAATAAACCCACTTGTGGCTTTATTTGTTCAGACTGTGGTTTGGGGTAAATGACGGTGGGTAGTTAGACGACCAAAGAAGTTACAAATTTCGATCGTGTAAATTTCTTTGTATCCATCAACTTGTCCTCCTGTAACTTGGCTAAAGTCGTCGCTTGAGCCAAAGTAATGGGGTGAAATGCCATCACTTCTCCCCTAATGTCTGATTGTAAGCCAGATACAAAACCACTAAGGAGGAATGAAGGGTGCAATCTGACAATTATATTAGCCAAACTCTCAAATTCAGTAAGGTAGTCATTCACAGATCCTTTTTACATTAATTTAAATAATACTCCCTTGGGATCTTCATAATATGAAGGAGCAAACTTGATCTCCAAAGCTTGTAATAAAGAATCTCACGTCGTTATGAAATTATTGCGATGCATCCATTAATACCAACTCAACCCCGAGTCCTCCATATAAAATGAGGCTATCTTGACTCAATCTGCATCTAAAGTTTTATGGTACTCAAAAAATTGGTTGATCTTAAATATCCAAACCATGGGCTAATCTCGCTTTTTGTTGCCATTGGTGGCAAGGAGTTCACTTGAGCGGGGATTGGGGTTGTTGGACGGGATGAGTGGTGTTAGCCCCAAAATTTTTCCTTAATTTTATTTATTTTATTAAGCATGATTAGCTTAAATAATTTGTATTAGCATTAATTAGATTGAAATTAATTAAGTATGTTAGCATTAATTGTGGTAAGTGACATTAAATAGCATGTGACATTAATATGGTAGGTAGCATAAATTTAATGTGTTAGTTAGTAATTAATAAGTTAGATGAGTTAATAAGTTAATTGGGCTTGAGAGTATAAGTGAGCCCAAATAAAGAGAAGAAAGAAAGAAAAGGAGAAATGGGCTTTGGGCCAAATGGGCTTAAGTTATGAGAGTTAGTATAAAAGGAAATGAGAAGAGAAGGAAGTGTTGTCTTTCATTAGGAGAAGCCAACGAAATTAGAAGAAAGAAAGGGAGAGAGGGAGGCATCGGTGGAGAAGGGAAGAAGAAGAAAAGGTTGAGCTAGGGTTCCAAGTTCCAAGAGTTTTAGAAGGATTCTCAAGAAAGTCCAAGTATTGAAAGTGTGGGAAATCATTAGAGCTTCATCTTGAGCTAAAAATCTTCTTGGTTGGTTGAAGATTAAGGTAAGTCTTCATCTCAAGTGTTAGTTCTTGTTTGGGTTTTGGTTGAGAAAGCCTAAGAATGGAATGGGTTTAGTGATTCCTAAGTTAATTTCATGAAAGAAGTTATGTAGTTTTTGTATTGAAGTTGTGTTGACTTTGGGATTTTGATTTCCATGAAGTTGACCAAGAA